>CAUYON010078116.1:0-47681 GCA_963573935.1 Arctocebus calabarensis | reverse complement strand
AAGCTTCCTGGGCTGTAACGACCAAAGACCTAGGCCCAGACAGGGGCTTATATAGGCCTGGGCCTCAATGGCTCTCTATGAGGTCAGAGGCTTAGAGAAATGGACCAATCAGAGCTGAGGATAACACAGGGTGGGTTTATTTTTCCTTATATGGGCACAAAAACATTTTCCTCTTGAAAGAGAAACAAGTGCTTCTTCTTTACACAGATTTTAGAGATTGATATGTGGTTTATTAGGAATTAAAACCTGCTCAACATTTCAGTGGCCTTATCACATATAATTTGAAAATCTATAATAACTTTAGGTTTTTAGAGACCTTATCATGTCTATATGGGAAGTGTTCAATTTCTTTTTCTTTAAATTTGGGTTGGTGTTAGAAAGATGCCATAACTAGCTGTCATGATGATGCTATACAGAAATATTTGGGGGTGTGTGATACACAATAAGGTCCCTTGTTAATGTCTAGTGAGCTCCTAGGTAGATGACTCTCATCATCATTTTTCCACATGATTGGTATATTTGTCACCAAAAACCTTGGAAGCTGGATATCAATGGGTTGAAATATTAAAAGTCATGGGGTGGGAGGGCGGGAAAGTCTGTCTATTGAAAGTCCAATATCCAGCAAACCGTGCTTCAAAAATGAGGAAGAAATTAACACATTGTCAGATATCCAAAGGGTGAGCACCAGTACCCCTGCCCTAATGGAAGGAGTCCTTCTGTTTTGAAAGAAAGGACACTAGACAGGAACTCAAAGCTTGATAAAGAAATAAAGATGTCTGGTAAGGCAAACACAAGGACAGTTATAAAGCCTAGTACTATTTTTGTCTTATACTTGATTTAAAAGACTAATGTATCAAAAAAAGGCTATTATGAGTGGATGTTTTGGACACAGAATATGTATATATGTCCTCTGGGGACACCAATACCCGAAAGAGCAATTAGGCAAAAGAATGAAATGAAATGCATTCCATTTGAAAAAGAAGTGTGAAGTTATCGGTTTATAAATGATATGATTTCATATGTAGAAAATACCTAAGATTCCATAAAAGGAGTATAATAATAAAAACAAACTTAGGAAAGTTTCAGGTATATGGAATCTCAAGTGACCCAAAGAATAAAACAATTTTGAAAAGGTGAAAACTTGGAGGTCATATACTTCCTGTTTTCAAATTCATTACAAGTGCCAGTGTTCAAAACAGTGATACTGGCATGGACAGACTTAGAGAGCAAGTGAACACTGAGCCCAGAAATAAACCTGCTTCTAGATGATTAAAAAATTTGACAAGAGTGCCATGAGTGCCCATTAGGGAAAGGACAGTCTCTTCAGCAAATGGTACTGGGATGACCGAACATCCACTGGCAGGAGAATGTAGTTGGAGCCTGACATGACACAATATACAAAAATTAACTCATAAGAATTGAGGACTAAAATGCTAAGGGCTAAAGCTCTGAAACTCCAGGAAAAAGCCAATGGGGGAAGCCTCAGGATGATGGACCTGACGTTATTTTGGCTATAACACCAAAAGCACAGGCCACAAATTACAGGTAGGTGAACAGGACCACATCACAATCTAAAAGCTCTGTGCGTCAAAGGACAAGACAGAGTCAATGTCAACTTATGGAATGGGAGAAAATATCATCAAATCATACCAAATAATAGGTTCACATCTAGAATATTTAGAGAACTCCTATGTTTACAAGAATAAAACAAATAACCTAATTAAACAGTGGCCAAAGTTCTTGAATATACACTTCTCCAAAGGAGGTATGTAAATGGCTGACACGCTCATGAAAAGATACTTAACAGCACTAATCATCAAAGACTACAGAGCAAAACCTCAAGGAGTAACCACTCCTTGGGATACCGACTATCCAAAGAGCAACCAAAGACAGTAAGTGTTGTTATAACATCCTGTTATGTAACACGTGTCTGTGATACCCCCCTGTCCCTTGCTCTAGGTCAGCAGATGTCCCAGAGCAGAAAACACAGACACCTTCTTCCCATGACCTGACACTGACACTCAAGAGGAGAGAGAGAAGAAGAGAAGAGAAGAGAAGAGAAGAGAAGAGAAGAGAAGAGAAGAGAAGAGAAGAGAAGAGAAGAAGAGAGAAGAGAGAGAAGAGAGACCACAGTCTGGTGATAGAAATCCCAGCTAGGCCAGGGGGCATTTTTGGCAACACCCTGCCACACCTTCAGAGAGATGGAGTTTTCAGCAGGACCTTGGGGACAGGGATCTTCAGGACCCTTCCTGGCTGCTTGGCTGGAGCAGTAGAGGCCAAGCTTGAGCTCACTGTTTCTATCTGGGATGTAAGGGTGAAAGAAAGGTAGTTGTGTTTTTAAGCTTAGCAGCTTCCTGATTGGATAAACATAGAAATGAGTTAAGTCAACTTACTGGGAATAAAACTCAAAATGGCCAGGCCTTATCCAACAGAAATATTTAATTCTCTGTCACATGTGACGTTTCATAGAGGGGTAGTTTGGCTGCTCCTTATCCATAAGGGATCCAGACTTCTGTCTTTCTATGTCATCCTGCTATTATGTGGCTTACAATCTTCAGGGGGCTCAGGGTCTAAAATGCTTGCTGGAGCTCCAGCTGTCACATCTACTTTCCACATAGCCTCAAAGAGAAAGAGCTCATGTTTCAGCTCACTTAGTTTTTTGTTATTAGCCTTGCCAGGCGCTTAGAACAATTTCTCTACATCTCACTGACCAGAAGTTTGCCCATTATCCATACATAGAGGCAAAAGAAGCTGGAAATGTTTTCCATGGAAAATTTACTACCCTAAAAAAGTGGAGGTTCCTTCCTTAAGGAAGAGAGGACTGTGGAAACTTGGAAGGCAGCTAACAGCCATTGTTGCCACCTGTATTTGCTGGTCCATGTGTCCAATCACTGTGCAGCCAGTCCTGACTCCTGCTCATTGTGAGCTCACTGCTTTCCTTCAAGCCTGCACAGACATTTGTGAGGTCAGAACTAGAGGCTTAGGCAGGAAAGGCTCCAGTGGTAGGGTGTGGCAGATCTTTCTGGCTCTGGGACCTGTGCTTCTTTGTTTCAAGGCACTTCCATGAACCCGGTATAACCAAAAGTTGAGTCAGTGTCCTGTCACTCATCTCTGCTCCTCATTGAACCTTGCTCAGTGCCTGTTAATCTAATAGTTCACGTGGTTTCAGCAGACTCAGTTATCAGTTTTCAAATTTGAAACCTGAAATCAGAAGGAGGGAGGGATTGCATCAGGGGCAGCAATGGGATAGACCTTTCCTGGACTCAAGTGGGCAGGCTATTTCAGTCCATGAGACATAGGGAGCCACAGCCATCACTGCCACTGAGACTGCCTGTCAGCGGTCCCGCCTCATGCAGCCAGAGAAAGCAGCTGGTGTCTCCCAGGGCTCAACACGGGGCAGGGCACAGGGAAGACTTCCTGGTTCCTTCCAGATTCCATTTGGTGTCTGAGTGTTCTGAGCTCCCTCACTGGACCTCAGCCCTCAGTCCCCAACTCTGCTTCCTGAGCTAGGAGGTGCTCAGCAAACAGATGGAAGGAGCTGGGACCCTGCCACGTACACCCCTGTGAGCAGAGTTTCTGTTTAGATGAGGAGAGAGTGGCCCAGAGGGATGGTGTAACCAAGAGTAAGATGTCCCATTTTACAGACAAGAAAACTGAGGCTCAGAGTGGGCTGACTTGCTCCAGGTCACACAGGGGTTGAGGCTTGGCTCGGGTTTATGCCTCTCTGTCATATCATGGCACTTCCCTCTGCATTCTGTGCTCCTGAAGGATGGGACCTTCCCCTTGGTGTCCCTGGGTCAAGTCCTGGGGTTTATACTGAGTACAATCTTCTTTCCATGTCTCACTGTGGCCACTTTCTAAAATGCTAGATGACAGAAAATGCACATCCACTCACACTTTTAGTCTTTTCCTGGGTCACAGGCCTGTTTCATTAATTAGTGTCTTTTTGTTTCAAGGTGGGTGCCCAGCAGGGACTACTCCTCATCCTAGGTTGAGTGACTGAAAGTGACTTCCGGGACATGCTATTTCAAAAAGTACGCATTGAGCATTTGCTGTATACTAGACACTGGACCACTTAACTTTGTCAATGAAATTTTTACTTTGGGGTGATAGTTTGTTGGCCAAAACAGATTTCTCCCTGGACTCAGGTTTAAGGCTACTGTTTATGGAGCTTGAGTTGATGCCAAGGACAGAGGCCAGAGCTCTCTCTGGGCAAGGCCGAATTCTTTACTATGCAGTGATGGAGCTAGGATTTGAACACAGTGTGATCCCATGAAGAGGCAGAGGGGCCCACATTTGAGAGTGATAATCGTTACAACAACCCTGTGAGGAGACAGGCGGATTCCCTCTGCCCATAGGAGTAAAGTGAGCACAGCAGGTTGACTAAGGACCCCAAAGAAATCTGGGCCCTGATCTCCGAGTCTGTAAGTGTTACTTCCTGCATCAAAGTGGACTTTGGAGATCTGAATAAGGATCTTGTAATAATCCCCCCTGGATTATCTGGATTGTTTTTGGATGAATCACACGTATCCTTCTGAGAGGGAAGCACAGATGACGTGAACAGAGATGGGGGTGACACACTGTGAAGGTGCAGGAAGAGGCCAGGAGCAAGAAATGCAGCAGGTGCTGGGGCCTGAAACAGTAAGGAAAGAAATTCCATGTCAAGCTTCCAGGCAGCCCTGCCCTCCAGTGACCTGACTTTAGCCTCATGGGTGACTTCTTCTGGACCTCTGGCCTCCAGAACTGTAAGAGAGTTCACGGGCACTGTTTCAAGCTACCAAGTTTGCAGTAATTTGTCACGCAGCCGTAGTAAAGAGCACACTGACAGAGAGAAGAACATTTGCCTGAGGCGCCAGGGCTAGGAAGTATCTGTTCTCCCAGACTTCAGCACTGTTCTCAGGTCTACAGGCAGACACGGCTGGTTCAAAACATGTGGACGTGGGCCTTCCCCCCTGCACCGAGGTCACACATTGCTGACCAATTTTGTTGATTCTGCTTTTTGTTTTTTTCTGATCTGAAAGTGAGGACCAGACCATATTGCCGTGATGCTCTAGGCAGCCATTGGCTGTTCCACTCAAGGATGCTCTCGAATCCATCAATATCTTTATCTACCAGCTTGGGACTGCTAAGAAGGGTGGCACCATTCTTGAGCAGCTCTCTTCCCTTTTTTCCTACCTGAGATTATAATGCCGATTCACTGATCAGTAACAAGAACTCCTCAGGGACAGCTCTGTGCCTTCCCCTGCACTGACCCCTGTTGCTGGGTAGTGGCCTTTATCAATTGTAGTGAGCAAATGTTCCAGCACTAGGCCTCCGTCCTGAAGGACCAGCCATTTCCATAGCACCTGGTGTCTTCTTTCCTATGTTACTTTAGTTTTCCGAAAGATTGAGACAGGGATTTGAATGTGTATGATTTCTGGAGGAAGCGGGACAGCTGAGGGCAAGGAGCTGAGCAAGGATGGAGATCTGGGTGGTCTAGACTCTCACTAGGGCACTGTCCCCTGGCCAGGCAGGGGCCACCTCTGGGTGGGGTTGTGGATGCAACATTCTGGGAGAGTCGGCTTGTGATGCTTGAGGACAACTCTCTAGTGAAGGGGCCACTGTGTACCATCAGTGGCAACACTCCTGGTGGGCAGTGTGGGATGGGGGAGGGTAGGGGTCCTTCACAGGAGAGAAGATCTGGTGGATACCACAGAGCCTCTGAGTAGCACTTTGCTGAGAGTCTGCTTTCTTTCATTGTGGAATTCTATGAAAAAAGTCACTTCTGGCACTGAGCCCCTGCTTGTAGTAACTTTTTGTTGTTCAGAAACAAGGTCCTGTTCATTGCCCAGGCTGCAATGCAGTGGCACTATCGTAGCTCACTGCAGCCTCCAAATACTGCGCTAGAACCATCCTCCTATCTCTGCCTCCCCTTTAGCTGGGACTACAGGAGTAAACCATCACTCCTGGATAATTGTTAGATTTTTATAGAGACAGGGTCTCCCTATGTTTCTAGGCTGGTCTGAAGTACTGACCTCAAGCAATCCTCTTTCCTCAGCTTCCCAAAGTGTTGGGACTGGAGGTGTGAGCCATGTGCCTGGCCAGTTCTTGGGAGTTTTAACTTCAAGCCAGGGACCTGCATTTCCTATAGCTGCATATTCTCTGCCCAGTATTTGTGATCTCTGGTCTGCGTTTACATGAGACCCCCTTCCTAAATGCTCCCCCTACCCCATGCTCACTGGCCTCAGGTTCAGCGTAAACCTACTTAGAGTCTGCTTTGTTCTCTAAGCATGGCTGAAGGTGCAAAGTCAGGTGAGCTTTCCCTGCTGGCCTCTGGCTGACCACGGAGGTGAACCAGTTGCTCAGAGTGGCTCCCATGATCCCTCCTACTGGTATTCACACCCTTGTAGAATCCCCATTTCTTTTGTGTGAGCTGGATCTAGGGGTCTCTGCAAGCTCATGTGGATCTCAAGTATAATCTGCTAATGTGGCTCCAGAGGCCAGTGGGCTCACCCTTAGTTCCAAGAAAGAATTGTGACTGCTTACAAGGACATTCCCAGGTGGGCACCCACAAGCAGGTGCTTCTAGTGAATAGAATTTGGCATAAAAGATGGATGTCCCTTCCAGGTTTGGGCTCTAAGACCATGACTCCCATCTTACATTCTTCTTTACCCTTTGCTTGCTCTGATGACACAAGCTGTCACGGTGTGAACCTGATCTCAGTGGAGAGGCCCCACTTGATGAGGAACTGAAGGAGGCCTCAGGCCCACAGGCACAGAGACATTGAGCCTAGAAGATGATCCTGCCCTCAGTGAGTCTTGAGTTGACTGGCATGTCAGAGAACTAGAGCCAGGGGGTCCAGCTGAGCTGTGTTGGGATACAGAGCTGACTCAAGAAGCAGCTATAGTCCCTACTCTCATGAGTTTGCAGCCTATAAGAAGAGGGAGATGTTAACCTAATAACCACTCAACTATATAATTACAAATTTTCATATGTGCTGAGAACGACTGTCAACTGAAGAATGATGAGGTTCATAATTTCGGAAAGGAGAGCTTTATTTCTTATCCACAAGCACTCAGCTCACCATCTTCATTTACAAAACTTTTCTATTAACTATCCACATTAACATGTTTTATCATTCCAGAAAACTCATGTGATGGAAGCTGAAGTTGCAAATAATTGTATAGTGTATTTGGGAAAATCCAATTATCCATATGGGAGATTTCACAACAAGCATTTTTTACAGTAAATATCCTTTCTTAGGATAACAGGTTGCTTAATCAGGCTCATCAGAACACTTTCAAGACTGCTTTGAGACCCTTGCCCTTCTGTGTCCATCAATCCTAAGAGATTACATTGTGAACTTTGTCCAAGCCCCATCTGACCTGATAGTGAAATAACTGCCTTTAGCCAGTCTCCTGAATCTCCTCAGGACCCCACCTTTGCCCTCTCCCTCGGACATGCTACTAAGATTCTAAAAAGGTTGTGTTCTTTCTTGGCTTGGTATACAATGAACTTGAAGTTGGAAGATGATAGTGCTCTGAAGAAGTGAACTATATAATTCTAAGAGACTTTATAACAGAGAATAGAAACCAACATTGGAGTTTTCCCTAGAGAAGTAATGCTTGAGCTGAGTTTTAAAGGATGTAAAATAGTGAATGTGGCAAAAGGAGACAAGTGGATGAGAGAGGGGAAGGAATGGTATAAGAAGAATGTGCAAAGGTACTCAGGAAGAAAGGAACATGGAACTTCAAGGGACAGAGAAAAATCAGAATGGCTAGAGCCCAGGGGCAAGGGCATCATAGTGAAAGTTTAGGCTGGAAATGTAGGAGGGTTCAGATCACCCACTAGGGCAGTGGTTCTCAACCTGTGGGTTGCAACCCACAAGAACTGTATTAAAGGGCTGTGGCATTAGGAAGGTTGAGAACCACTGCACTAGGGCCTCATAAATTGCCCATGTAAGCAATAGTTGCCTTTATCTGAAGAGTATTGGGAAGCCACTGACAGATTTTTGAATTTAATTTTTATTTTTAAAAGTGCTCTCAATTTACAATCAGAAAGAACCATTTATTAGTAGACTACTATGGAAATCCAAGAGTATACACACCCGAGTAGCTGGGATGAGAGAGTTAGGGTGCTGGCAAGGAGATGGAAAGAAGTGGTAGATTTGGCAGTTCTGTAGAAAACAAAAGTGAGGGCTAGAGAAATTAAGCAAATTGATCCAAGTTACATAGTGGCTATTTAAATTTATATTATTAAAATTATATGAAGAAAAAATATTACATGAAGTTACACATTCCCTTTTCTCAGTGACATCGCAAAGGGCCTCCCTTTGCCCTTTCCTTTTTTAATAGCAGAGCATTCTGTAGCTCCTTTGGTTTTGGGAGGTTAATAGCACAATGTCTTGCTCATTCTATTTGTGAAATGAGCCCCCAGAGTACTGAACAGAAATATACTACATAGTGCAAACCTCACTGGAAAGGTAACTGCTGTGTTTGGATGATGCATCTCCTTTTGGTTTCTTCTTCTTTTATTAGTATATTTAATCTTTTTTTGTGTGTGTACCTGCCATCAGTTTAGCATTGGTGGCCGGAGGGGTGGGGGGAGCATCTGTTTGTCTGGGGTGTCACTTTTGCACTAGTTTTGTCTTCACCATGTTTGTAGGTCAGATAAGAACTGGCAATGGAGTGATGCTCAGGGCCATTGTGTCATGTCTTGCCACTCTGGGAGAAGCATCCCAGCCAGGTGACCTGTGTCTTCTCCTCAGGTGCTGATAGGAGACGTGGAAGATGCCGTTTGCCTCCACGCCTTTTACTATGCCATATGGAAGCGCTACGGCGCCCTCCCTGAGCGGTATAACTGGCAGCTGCAGGCCCCTGATGTTCTCTTCTACCCTCTGAGGCCGGAGTTGTGGAGTCCACGTACCTCCTCTACCAGGTACTAGAGTGCGCTGAACGGTGCTTTGTGTGGAAATGCTGGAAGACTATAGCTGCTGGTTCTTCATCAACATCTGCTGACTGATGTAGAATTTTGTGGTTTCCTAATGACTTTGAGAGAGTTACCTGCTGTCTGTAGTCTTGTTAGTGCTCAGAGCCATTCCTGGACTCATAGGACAAAGAAGGTGTCTACAGTCCAACATGTTTTTTAACCTAACATTTTGCAAAGCCGAATCATGTTTTTACCATAGGACTTATATCTCATATCTTTAAATATTCAAGAGTAAGATTTTGTGTCCAGTTTTGCTCTACATTTATTTGATCAAAAATCCCTTTTGGGGGGATGTAATTTTGTACTAATGTGCTATAGAACCCTGGTCTGTGTAGTAATTATTCAGACAAAAAGAAAATTTTTTTCTTGGTTGTAAGTGAAATAATCTGAGATTCATCTATGCCCATTTTTGTTTAATTGTTTAAAAAAAAAACAAAAGCAAAGTGTTCATCTTTCATAAAATTACTTTAGTGCCAGAGGGAATGTCACCGTAACTGTGAAATGTCTTTTCCCTGACAGTTGAAGCCAGATCCTTACATTTCTGTGCATGTCACACATACACACACACTGAGGTCCTCATCCCTCCACAAACACAGCAGCAGAAGCTGCAGCTTTCCAAGAAGCTGCTTCAGTGCCCTCCACAGGCCTGCAACGAACTCCCACCGTGGCTAAGTCCTGGCAGGGGGAATGTGACTTCCACCAACTCTGGTGGTAGGAATTGTACTGTGCTTTGGATTTATTAAAAAAAAAAAATTTATACTGCATCTTTGCCATTTGCTTCTAGATGGACAAAGGGGGAATCATGTGAACCAGTAATGTTCCTTATGCCTAAAGACAGACCTCATGAATTTTAGGAACTCTCTCAGAAAAGGGAAAAGATGATATCCTTAAATTTGGCCTCTCTGGGTCCCTACAGAGCAAGGCTGAGCACACTCTGCAGTCAGCCTGCCCGCTGCCCTCTGAGTGCTCCTCTTGAGCTTAGTCCTGTTGCCTGTGAGTTTATCTCTGTGTTTCTGTCAGTGCCTCTTTGCTATTTTCACCTTCTTCCTCACATTGGCTAATTTCTTAGGATCCAGAGAATTCTTGCACTTTCCAGCTTTACCTTTCCAAGTCACACCCTGTGTTCTTTTAATTCAGAAACAGCTAATTTTGTAGCTGTTTGCTTTTGCTGCTGCAAGTTGACACTAGGCTTGAATTAAAAAGGCTTAAAAAAGTTACCCCCAGTCAACTGATCTATGCAACCTAAGGCCATAGATGCATAACCTATATCAGCTTAGGGGGATGTCTCTGGAGCCAGATGTCTAGGTTTAAATTCCAGCTCTGTCCTAAAGGATGTGTGGCCATAGGTGAATAATTTAGCCTCTTTAATTCTCCAATTCCTTATATGTAAGATGAATGTTGTATATTTGGAAGCATGAAATGAGATCAAACTTTAGGGCACTTAGCAATTGCCAGGCACATCAAGTGAGTACCATTTTATTTTAGTTATTCACCTACAAAAATGTTCTTGATGTAAATCAAAGTCATACCCTGACAGAACTACTGGCTTTAGTTCACACCTTCCCAGGCCTTGCTTCCTTAATGCTGCTGACTGAAGTGGTTAATTGCAGGAAGGGAAACAATCGCAGTAACATAGTCTGAGAGTTATAAGGTACTTTATAATTTACATAGAACTTTCTTTAATAATTTTTCATTGAATTCTTCAGAACAGCATGAGAAATCAGGTTTATTTTTCCCACAGGCACCAGAAAAGAAGAGGTTTATTTGGTGTAAGCAAAATGCCACAGGTTCCAGTAGTTAGGGAGTGGCAGAATGAGTCTGGAAAACCCAGGTCTTCCACCTGTGAATCTGCGACTCCTTGCATTCTGATGTGCTCTCTGGGGCCGGAGTAGAACCGAATGCTTGGTAGTTCCCAGGGAGAACAAATGAGTGGTGGATTCCATAGGTCCCTGACTCTCTGTGCAACTATTCACAGTCTTCACTGCTCAGTTTGCAATGATTATGGTTTCCATCCAGGGATATCCAACTGCAGCCTGTGGCTGGCTTACGGCTTGTGACAATCCAAGAATTGTCTTGGGCCACACATTAAACACACAAGTGCTAATGAAAGCTGATAGCAAGGGAAGAGGTCTGTGCATAAATTTCATGAAATCTGCCACAAGGAAGCATTCATACCCAGCCACGGGCCAGGGTTGGTCTCCCCTGTCTGAAGTGATGCCTTTTTCTCTCACTCCATGGAGAAGAGACAATCTATGGCCATCATCAGGACTGAGGAACCAAACTCTTTCTTTAATCTAATCCAAGGTATAGTTTCTTCTGCTCACACATCTCTTTTTAACATTTTCTTTGTACATGCTTTTATTCTCTTCCTCAGTATGTCGCCCTCACATTTGCCACTATGCTATAGTCATAGCACTGTAACATATCTGGGATATGGAAGCACATCAATGCTGATTTTCAGTCGGTCTCTCTAAGCGTTTGTTGCTAGTTCAGTTTTAATAAGCAATCCAGACCTTAGACTTTTTGCTCTCAAGGATAACCGTGACAAAGGGCATTTGAGTTCCCTGTAGAGAATACCCTCCTTTCACTCCAAGTTGTTCCAAAACCCCACAAAGTCATTCTTTTTTTATGCCCACTTAGAACCTGTACTTTTAGCCCTAATTGTTGTGTCACTGATAAGGGAAGTCACTTAGGAAAGAAATACTTGTGACAAATTCATCTATAAAAGTTTAGCTCTTTCGGGTGGTGCCTGTGGCTAAAAGGGGTAGGGCGCCGGCCCCATATGCCGGAGATGGTGGGTTCAAACCCAGCCCTGGCCAAAAACTGCAAAAAAGGAAAAAAGAAAAAAAAAAGTTTTGCTCTTTCTAGAAAATGAGTGTTATAGTTTTGCTTTCCATTCTTATAAAGTATTTCAGGATCAGTCCTTAGAAAATTGAAAAAGAGGATTGATTTTGCTTTCGTTTCTCAATTGACCTTCTTTCTGCCATTTTATTTTGGGAGGACTTACTCATTACTCTGAGTAGTTAGAACTAGAAACCTGGAGATTAATTAATTCATCAAGCATTTATTGAGTTCCTAATATTTGTCAGGCATTGTGCTGGAGGCTGATAAACCAAATAGACAAGTTCCCTGCCCGTGATGTTGACAGGCTAGTATGTTCTCAGTTGTAAGCACAGGCAAGTTACTCAATCAATGTAAACATCTGTTTCCTTATCTATCAGGTGGAGATCTTATTCCTCCTTTATATAACAGAGTTACAAGGACTAGAATACATGACTGTGTTTTTAAAATGTCAGGAGTTGCTGTCATACTATTCTTCATGAGATATCATGTTTGCATCACTTATGACTAAAATGTGGTTCTGGGTACAATACAGGGGCTGGGGCTCCAAAGCATTTTAAGTAATACTCCATAACTCTCACAAAGTATTACTTATATGTAAACTTGGGTTAGAAATTATAACCCAAGAGAATAGCATTTATCTTCTCAAATTGGAAGTATAACCCTTAGGGTATATAGTAGTAATGTACCTGTGGGTGTAACATACAGGGTAGCAGCCTTATTTGATGCCAAATAGCTTAAGTCATTGTTTTCTTTTTTCAATATAGATCTCAAATTTTAATATTTAACTAAGACAGCAAATCTACAGAGATACTTACAATATAATACCACTTATTTAATATATGTTATATTAAATGCATTTCAAAAAAGATACTTCAATTTTTTAATTTTATCTATATGTTTTAAAATCTAAAATAAAACTAACTATTTTAACTTTTTAAAAATTTGAGTAGCAGTGCTTGAGAAAACAATCAGAGATACTGTCTTACTCCACTTTCTATGCAACGGAAAACCTGAAAGTAGACAATTTATAAAGAAAATGAACTGATTTCATACAGTTATAGAGTCTGAGAAGTTCAAGGTAAAGAGGCCACATCTGGTGTGAAGTCTTTCTTGCTATCAGGGGCTCTGCAGAGTCTCAAGGTAACAGGAAATCACATGTCCAGTGAGCTGGTATGCTAGCTCACTTATAGCTCTCTCTCTCTCTCTTTCTCTTCTCTCTCTTTCTTTTTTTTTTTTTTTCTTTGAGACAGAGTTTCACTATGTCACCTTGGGTGGAGTGCTATGGTATTATAGCTCACGGCAACCTCAAACACTTGAGCTTAAGCTATCCTCTTGCCTCAGCCTCTTGCGTATCTGGGACTACAGGCCTGTGTCACAATTCCTGGCTACTTTTATTCCTCTTCTTATAAAGCCACCACTCCCACTCCCATGATAGCTTATTAATCCATTAGTCCATGAGTGCATTAATTCATTCCTGAGAGTAGGGACATCACAGTCCAATCACCTATTAAAGGATCTACCTCTCATTACTGCTGCATTGGAGATTAAATTTCAACATGAGTTTTGGGGAGGACAAATACTCAAACCACAGCAGCAGATTAAATGCAAAGTTCAAATAACTTTTTATCATAAAATAGAAAATGTCAGAGACATTTCAAATTTATGCTAGCCTACTATAAGCCAAGCCCACAGAAACATTAGGGGTAATCTATCACTTATACTTTTCTACTCTTAGATATTCTTTAGTTAAAAAGTTTGAGGTGGATCAAAAGGAGCAATCCTACATGGTATGTACCCCATGTTTGAATTATTGTACACAGCTATGATTCAATAAAAAAAAAATTGAGAAAATAGCTTCTTCTTCACAGACCCAATATTATGGTTTCTCTTTTGTGCTGATTGTTCATTCCTGGTATTTCAATACAGAGTATAGCGTTCCCTTAATGTATTGCTGAAAAAACCTGAGTATAAAGTAATAGCTCCTCTGAAACTATAAGGAGAGATGGATGTAACTCTTTCATGTTCTGTTCAGTTTAACTTCTGGATAATGGTTTATCTGCTAGCATTACATGTTCCCTTTTTCTAGAGCACCATCCAAATAAGCTAATAGTTTTAAGAATGCAAATTTTGGCTTTCAAGCTTGATCAAGACCTCATTCAGAGTTCAAATGTCTTCAAGTTTCCATGTGGCCTAGAACAGCATTGGGTATAAAGAATTTTTACCTTTTTAATGAGTTAACCAGAAGAATCTTATTCTCTACAAGTATTTGAAGTGGCTGTGGGTAGTACAGGCATTCCATAAATAAGCCTAATTTAAACTTGTCTCTGCTGTTCAATAATAGGATATTAACTAGATTTATTCCTGTTGCTTAAAAATTTTGGCTAAGGCTTCAAAAGTGAGATCAATGGATCAATATCCCTTTGAGATATTAATAAAGACAGAAAAACCAGTCTAATGACTGCCACCCCCATCTGGGCTGAAAAAAAGAAGGCTAGAGGTTGATAGGAGGGATTCTTTGAAACAAATTCCTGTGACGAAGGGAGGGAGGTAATTGCTACCCTTGCCTTCCCCTAGTATTTGCAGCACCTGTGAAAAGGGCACCACATTTATTGACTGGAGCTTTCCATGAGGTCAGAAAGGGAAGGGAGGCCTCAGCAGGTATATTTCCATGGTTTTCAGGGGCAGAAAAGAAAGAATTCTTGAGAATCAGATGAACCCCCAACATGCTGACAGAATATTAACCAAGAGCTTCCTGTCAAGGCAAGGGAACCCTGAAGATAGAAAGCACTAAAGGGGCTTCTCTGGAAGGTCAGCTGGAGAACATATCACTTGAATCAGCATCACTGCGATATCAAAATAACCACTTATGCATCCTATAGAAGTTCCAGAATTTGATGACTACTGTGACAGAAATTATTTGACAACTGAAAGAGAACTAAAAGCAATCAGTAAGGAACGTTTACTGGTTTTTCTTTTCATTCTTTTAATTTTTGCTTCCTCCTTTCCCTCTTTTCAAATACCACGTGAAATCAACATTCAAAGATCCAGAGCAAAAAAAAGAGTGTCAGGAAAAAGGAACACGAAAAAAACAGACCAGGCCATCCTACCAATGATGTCTCTGAGCAAAGGCCTGAAGCCCGAGCTAGAGCAGGGAGGAGAGGAGGTTTGATTGCCTGGGAGACTGCAGTTTTAACTTAGGCCAGACCGAAATTTTTAACATTTGTCCATGAGAAAACTATAGGGTTAAAGGGTAAAGGAGAAACATCCATTTATTGGAGGTAATAATTGAGAAGTTAAAGGTAATTTCTGATTACATTCTACTAAATTCAAATGACTCAACAAATGAACTATAGCTAACCGATTCAAAATGTCACAGTCCTTTGATGAGTTACCAATTAAACACCCAGAGAAACACATTGAGCTCTTCTCAGACCCTAAAATCAGAAGACCAGACCTTTAAAGATTAGGGTATGAAGGCTTTGCTATATTATAAGAGTACTTTGGAGAGGATGAAGAGCAACTCCCAGGAGGGCAAGGGCAACATCCTAAGGGTAAGTAAGATGCTCTTGCCATCCTGGGACTTGCTGTTCATCCTGCTTTGTTGCCAGAGGATTCACAGAAGTAAAACTCATTCTGACTTTAAAGATAAGTTAAAAATGGAGTTTTCACTATTTGTAATAACCCAAATGCCACCAACAGGTGGGTACATAAATTGCAATATTGCCACACAGTGAAATGGGAATGAACTATTACAGAATAACATGTGACCATGTGGATGATTCTCACATAGGTAACACTGAGGGAGAGATGTCTGAACGAGAGTGCCTGCCCTGTGATTCAGCTTACATAAAGTACAATAATAGGTGAAACTAAACTGGACTGGTGGAAGTCCGGAGTGGGTAGCCTTGGTGGACAGTAGTGGTTTTCTGGATATGAAAGTGCTTCTGGGATGCTGGAAAGTTCTGTTTCTTGATCTGGATTTCTGGGTACTATCAGTTTCTGAAAAATGTCAATTATACATTTATCATTTGTGTGCTTTTATATGCATATGTTATAATTCAATAAATCATTCACAATTTTTTACCCCTCTAAAAAGTAAATCAAATATCAGAAGAGTACGGGTTAGGCGGTGAGGAAAGGATCCTGAGATATGTTCACTTTGTGAACATTTACTGAACACATTTAGGTATACTCTGTTGCCTGTGCATGTATGTATATATCTCAATAAATTTTATGTTGAATTAATGGAGTACTTGAATCTGTAACTCCAAACTGATTTCCTAGGTCCTCCAAAGAAAGTGCTACCTATTAGACCTTTTAAAAACTTATTTAATTAAACATTTCTCACTTATCTTTTCACTAAAGTTCAAACATATCAGTGGTAATCAAATATTTATTCATTGGAATAAATCAATAAATTTATTTCCCAATCTAATGAAATACTTCTCTGGATTTCTTATCGTGCTTTTCCATTGGCCTGTTGGGATATTAAAATCACCATTTTATTCACATGAGTGGTGACATTCCACCTTGCACACCTGTGGTCCTTATGTATGACATACCCACATGGTTCACAACTGCCCTGCAAGCCTCATAAATATACCAAACAAAGATTTGAGCACAGTATTTGAGAAAACTTCCACCTACGCATGCAAGTTAGAAGATTGCTCACCTCTCAGCTCCTAAAAACCAGGCAGGCACCTGGAACCACAGATGGCACATCACTGTGACAGTCAGGGGCAGATTTAATTTTCTTGGATTTAAGATCTCAGTCCTTAATCTACTAAATACATACAGACAAGGAGATCTGTGAGAGCCATTTTACCAGATCGCTAATAAGATTTTATAAATAGAGTCATTTTATCAGATAGCTACATACAAGATCTAAGCTGGCAACAAATTTTTCTGTTGTTATTGGGTAGTTACCGTTTTAATTAGGCTAACGTTTTAATGAGGAAGGTAGGGAAATTATGCTATTCAGAATATAGATAGGATTTAGCAAACATGGATAGAGAATATAAATACTGAATGTATCTTATTAACTTTTCTATCTGCAAAGCTAAATCTGTTTAATGTGTTGCATCTGAAATCAGAAACCACTGAATACCCATGAAAAATGATGAGTCCCGGGTCCTATTTCGTTCACATTGAAACAATCACTGAAGGACAAAATAGTACACTGTAAAACAGAAATGGTGCTTTTAATTATTGAGTAGCAAATACAAAGAGTCATGGAAGGAATAAGAAAAGTATAGGAAAATTCTTTTGTTTTCTGCCTTAAGCAAAATGTGTTTGGCAGCAGAAAACTATGGCTGATTTCAACCACGTACAGCAAGCCTATTGAAATAATATCAATAAGAAGGAAGTGAATGAGCAGATATGAGTGTTACCCCACCATCTTGATCTTGCATTTTTTCTTTTCAAATAAAAGCATTACTCTAGGATCCAAAACTATTATAAAGAACAGTTCTCAAAGGTTGCTTTTAAGTTTTTATGGCAAGTAAATGAAATAGCTTCCAAAGTATATTATTAGAGGAAGCATTTTATTGTGATAGAAAAAAAGTGATAGGAGAAAAATCCCCTTTCTGAAATTTTTAGAGCTGTGAAATCCAGAGGAAGCAATAGTTCAAAGAGTTACTATGTCTATTATCAGGGAAGTCAGTGAGACATGAAACAAGGACAAAGCCCATTTTCCTCGGCAAAGAGCCCAGGAAGGAAGTAATTGCTAGTTGAGGCGCAGCTGCAGATAGAGGTTGATCAAATCCAAAGATCAAATGCTTATTTCATTATGATAAAAATTATTAAATCATGAATCCACTTACCCCAGGCTCCTGTACACTCAGGAAATGACTATGTATACCATCTGCACATAACTGTCCTTTAATGCATTAAAATAGTGATTGTCACTTTCATTACAAAATCCCTAGATATGAACAATTTATCAAAACACAGGTAGCCGTAATTCACATTTTGTTTAGCCACAAGAATGAGATTCCATATTCTTTAGGATTCCATACTCACTAGGGGAAATTTCAAAACAAAACCTAAATTTGGGAGAACCAAGACTCTAAAATCAAAAGTTTGCTACCTATTTCTTAAATATAATACTCTTCATTTGGCTGTTCTTTATTCATATTTTGTTGACTAAAGAAGAAATACCTAAAATATTATAAATTACTTTCTGTAAAATAAAATAATAAACTTTGACCCTATTTTCTTCACCATAAATAAAATGTCTGTGAAGCAAAGAGATATCTAAATACCTTGAGCTCTAGAAAATAGTAGCTGAAAATTAATTCTATATTATTTTCATATCTAGGAAGTTGGAAATATGTGGAAAGTTTTGAGTTTTTTCCACCCAAAGAAAGGATAAGAGGTTAAAGCATAAACCTCGTGTGCACGCACGCACGCACGTACATGTGCATACATGGGCTGAGTGAACTGGCTCTGTCTTATACCATCAGCTTTAGTTACTCTCAATTTGTAGATGATTCACAAAGATATATCTAAAGTCTCTGAATTTTGTCTTGAACATCTACACCAATTCAACTTGTTTGACCCTGAACTTTGATATATGTGTTCCTCTTACCCTCAGAAGGCCTTTGCTCAAGTTACTCTTTGCTTGTTTCTTCTTCATGTAGTTAATGCCTACTTATCCTTCAGACCTCAACTCAAACATGATTCCTCAGGAAAAGTCTCCCTAACTTCGTGGCTAGATTAGATTTTTCTAGTATACAGTGTCATATCACTGGGAAACTTGCCTTCATGGCAATTGTCGAGCTATAATTTTGGCATTTACTTGTGCCATTATTTAATTTGTATTTGATTCTCCTTTGAAACCAGCACAGTATCTTGCATATACATGCAAAATATGTTTGCTGATTGAATGAAAGAATTAATGAATGACTACAGGAATAAATTTCAGTGTCTTTTAGTCTGTAGTAAATACCAAACTGAAGCTGATCTCTGTGCTTAGTTTTGGCGGTGGCCATGATCACGTGGCTCTCACCCTTGGGTAATGAGTAGCATAATTGACCTATGGCTATACATGGAAGATGCAATATGAAGGCATTGTGACTTTGTTGTAGTTTGTGTTTCTGAGAATATTTATCCATCATATCTATTCAATATTTTTTTACATTGTCACTGTGTGCTGTTGAGTTACATAGCATCTGCTTTGTAACTCAACACAAGCAGAAAATACATAGTACTATGCAATTTAATGATGTATTTAAGATGAATAACTTACCATGATATGTACAACACAGAGAGAGTATTGTACATGTGAGCTATCACCATCACTAAGATGACAATAATCGTTGCCACTTCTTCAGTTGTCTCTGCCTAGCTTCAAAGGGTGGAGCTAGGTGTGAAACAAAGATTTTTCCTATTCAACTGACCTCTAGAAAATATTCTGTGATTGTCTCTAGTGAGGGACACAACTTGACGAAATGCCAGGCAATGTTAAAAAATATTGCAAACAGCTTTTTTATTTTATTCTATTCTTTGGTCAAATGCATGTTTAGACAAGCAGGGGGGGTTTTGGTCCATCTTTTGCCCATGTGAGCTGATCAAAATTCATGGCTATACTAAGCTGATAACTGTACTTTCGACACATGAGACAGAATCTTGTTAGGACCTCTGTTGGTATAGAACAGTTTTTCTGTGATTTAACTCTGATTTCTGAGAAACCACACATTGTTTTTGGAATGAATACTTGGTTACTGTAGAATATTTCAGATATTTTCAAATGTATCTCTCTGGCTATGGGGAAATATTGTTCAATAAACTTAATTACTAAAATTGCTAAAATTTTGTAATCTATTTCAGTAATGTCAGAAGATATATTATAGCTTAGATAAAAATGACAAAATGACATTTATTCAAGTGAAATAATCCCAGCAAAATAATATAGCCCTTTAATGTTTTCTTGATTTTCTGCATTTGTGGCCTTCCTCTTAGCAGAGGGATGGTCTCTTCCCAAGTCCCAGGAAAGCACTATAGGGTACTGAGCTACTGATCAGAAAAGATTATAAAAAAATTTCCCATTTGCTTATTTGCCTATGGACCATGAAGACATTACTTGCATTTTGTCTTCTTAGTCCTAGGGAAATGAAAACACAGCAATTTATTTTTCTGAGAGAGATGGTGACTCTGAACATCCAGCAGCAAAATAACTGGATTTCAAAAGTAAAACAAAAAAAGATTTAAGAGATTATTCCTTTTCATTAGGAATATTACATATATGATACTAATTGAATTTTTAAAATGTTAAAATTATTATCTGTGAGTAGTAGAAAAATAGACATTTATTTTTCTTTCTTCTATGTTTTAATATGCTAATCAGGAGGCAGCAAATTAGTAAGTTGGAAGAATTAGTATTGGGCCCAGAAGTTAAGAGTTTAATAGGATTCAGGCTGTCAGATTAATTTTCTACTCTTTCATGGACTATGAAAGGATAAAGTTTGAAGTCAAATACCACTTCTTGGAAACAGCGGTCTGAAGCTCTGCTAATTATAATCTCCAGACTTAATCTATGGCCAACAATATATTATTTCTCCTTCAAAACCCTAAGAACTATACACTGTATTTTTATTTAAAAATAAAATTGAAATTTGGAAGAGAAACAGCCAATTTACATGGGATAAATTTTAACCAAGAATATGTTGCTCAGGTGGGGAATATATTTTTACTTTTTCTTTAATTTACATTTATGTTGATATCATGTAAACATAAAGAAATTTCTGCTACTAATCCCACATGTTTCAATGTATGTCATTGTAAATTCATTCATTAATTAGGATCAAGAATTATAAATCAGTAAAGGTTGAATTATAGATCTCTTCTTTAGAATATAGTATTATTGACCAACTACTTGGAAAATGCAAAAAAACCCTCACTTCACTCTTGGTTGAAGGGAAAAATTGAAATATAGTAAAATATTATCTGGAAAGTAATGATAATAATAAAAAAGGTACTACCTATGAACACAAATAAGGGTATGCTCAGTGTAAGAAATCATAGACAAACACATCAGACCAGAAAGACTATGACAAGTAAGTCATGTTTTTAGCATTAAAAGTTCAGGAAAAAATCCCCACAAACTCAACCTAGTAAAAGCAAAAGTAAAGAAATTATGAATAAATATAAAGAAATTACAAAGATAACTGAAATGGAGTTAAAACAAAGAATGATGACCAGCTAAGAAATAATAATAAGCCATGAGTACACTAATAATTAAAAAAAAAAGAAAGCATCAAAAACCCAAATGAAGAGAAGAAAAACACCCTAAGATACAGTGTAAATAAAGAGAACTATATGGTATTTTTTATTTATTTTATTTTTATTTTTTATTAAATCATAGCTATGTACATTAGTGCAATCATGGGGTACAGTGTGCGGGCTTCTTATACAATTTGAAATATTTTCATCCAACTGTTTGACATAATCTTCATGTCAAACAGTTGGATTTTCTTGTTTATTGTCTGAAAACATTTGTGTTCTGCATTTAGTAGGTTTCACTTGTCCCTTCTAAGATGCACCATAAGTGTGACCCCACCATTTACCCTCTCTCCACCCACCCTCCCCAACTTCCTTCTCTTACCCCTTTCCCCGTCTTCTTGTGCTATGCAAAAACCCCATATATATGCACACACGGCTAAAATGAGTGATTTTCTAGTAAAATACAAAATGCAAGATTATCCCTAACAGAGATAGATAAGTTTAATAGACCCATAGCAATGAATATCATTTAGGTAAAAAAAAATCTGCAAATATTAGCAAATAGGATTCAGCATTAAATTTAAGGAGTTTTTCTTAGGAATGCAAGATTATTTCAACTCAAAGAAATTGATTCATTAGGTCATTAAATTAATAGATCCAAAGAAGAAAAACTATGATATCAATAAGTATAAAAGCCAATTGACACAATACAAACACTATTTCTGATTTAATGGTATGTAATAAACTATAAATAAAATATTCTTCAGATTAATGTATTACCATTGAAACATTTTTCTTTTTTGAGACAGAGCCTCAAGCTGTCACTCAGGATAGAGTGTTGTGGCATCACAGCTCACAGCAACCTCCAATTCCTGGGCTCAAGAGAGTCTCTTGCCTCCGCCTCCCAAGTCTCTGGGACTACAGGTGCCGGCCACAACGCCCAGCCATGTTTTGGTTGCAGCCATCATTGTTGTTTGGTGAGCTGGGCTGGATTCAAACCCACCAGCTCAGTACGTGGCTGGCGCCTTAGCCCATTGAGCAACAGGCACCAAGCCACCACTGAAACATTTTTATCATAACAGAGTGACACTAAAGATCACCCAAAAAATAAACATGTGAGAATATCTAGAAAGGTTTTATAAAATAAAATATGGCTTTATCCTATAGGAAAGTATAACATTATAGAACAAGAATAATTATAATCCCCATGGACTATGGGAGAAACAGGTTTAACAATAAAAGCAATTAGAAAGTCAAGAAACAAACACCTAGGAATTTAGTAGATGATTAAAGTTCAAATCACGTGTGAAAAGATGGTTGTCTAATCATTGATTGGCAAAGTGGAAAAACATACTAGGTCCTTCCCTGACTTGACTTCAGACTAAATTCCATGTAACCGAAGAAAAAAATCTCTTAAGCCCAAAATAAAAATGTCTAATGTGAATTTGAGATTGACTTGACAGAAAAATTGGTGTCCAGAATAATTGATTTAAAAGTTATATTTAATTTATTTTAGTTACTAATTCAAAGACCTAACTCTTCCTGAAGCTTTTAAGATCATCTTAAAATAGTTCTATAAGTCTATTAATTAATCAAGTATATTTAAGGTTTTGCTTACAAATTAATACTTTCTAACATTTTAAATTACATTTATAAATTTGATATATCCTTTAAGAATCTTAAGTCTTATTAACATATGAAAACATGAATACTTAAATAAACCTTGAAATATAATGTTAAACTTTTAAGCCTAGGAATTTATGTGCTAATGACAGTATTTCAGACTATTTTACAAACATTTCCACTTATAATAGAAATTCTTGATCAAAGGATAACTCAGCTAAATGTTTTATTGGATCCACAAAGCTAGTTTGTGACTCTCTTAGGTCGCATTCATGCAGGTAAAGCCTTAAAAAAAAAAAAAAGCAAAAACAGGGGTGGTGCCTTGGCTCAGTGATTAGGGCGCCAGCTCCACATATGGAAGGTGGCAGGGTCAAACCTGGCCCTGGCCAAACTGAAACAAAAAAGTAGCCAGGCGTTGAGGTGGGTTCCTATAGTCCCATCTACTCAGAAGGCTGAGGCAAGAGAATCATCTCAGCCCAGGAGCTGGAGGTTAGATGGAGCTTAGCATCATCCAAGCCCAGGTAATTTAATGGCACTTTACTGAAGGTGATAAAATGAGACTCTGTCTTTAAAAAAAAAAAAATTCTAAAAAGAAAAAAACCTTTTGTTTATATATATTCTTCTTTTTTTTTCACTATACTTATTATGGGAGGAGAGGTCCACAAACCAACACTCCCCATGGCCCATGCCACCCACAAATGACTAGCTGCAAGAGTAGCTGCATATCTACTTTTGTAGATTATGGACCAAATAGTGAGCTCTACTCTTTCACCAAAACATCAGACTATTTATTTCATAATATTTATTAAAAATATATATATTTATCTCATAATCTGTATATTTAATTGTACATTTCCCCAATGTTAAAAAAGATTTTCCTACTAAGAAAGCAATGTCTCAATCAAAATTCTTTTGGGGTTATATTGGCCAAAAAAGATTTTGAGAGAATATCATTTCAGTCAACTAAAAATGAATATGGGCCAGAAATTTGGGAAATCTGGAGTTGCAGAAACCCAAGGCATTTTTTTTCTTAGGACAATGAGGAAGCTCAGTTTAAAAATCTTTAGGTCCATAGGAAATCCAAACTCCCCTCCTCTCTAAATGAGCTATTCTGTAGCCAATATCCCTAAGATTTGAGTCATCTAATACTGAATTCTTAAGTTATGAAGGGGCTGTCTTCCTTCAGAAAGCCAGTATCTGACACTATTCACTCCAATTGAATTTTACTTTTCATTAAGCCTTTTACCATATTTAAATGACATACTCTTGGATTCTGCATGTTTTTCTTGATTTTGTGCAGTTTGGGGCCACCATTTTTAAGGGTCTTCTTCCCTTGCTTACTTGCCTAGCACACTGGCCAACTCTGGAGCACTATTTCATACTGTCTCCTCTGTTCTCAAACTAACAAAGCTTGTTTCAACAGCTTCCTCTGAGTGGAAGGCCTTTCTTAGTAGTTCACTGGGGGAAATGAAGTGCTCAGAAGAGAACTCTCAGATCCCGACAACCACACAGTCCATCTTTGAGCATGTGCCTCCACACACTTAGATGAGTGTCTATGCTCTTATTCAATACTAACCTCTTTGTCCTTGCCTTCAAGGTTCACTCAGAAAATTCTCCCTTTTCAGTTTCTCATTTGATTTCCCCCTCTCTAGTAGATATTTCCCATCAGCATTTTAAAATGCTATGATTTTCCCCATATTATGAAAAAGAATGCTTTCAACCTTATTTTCTATGCCAAGCTAGCTAATTCCCTATTTCTATGCTCTTCTGTAGCAAAACCTATTGATATAATTGTTTATTTCTTTTCTAATGCTCTGTTAAACCCACTCCAACCAGGCTTTTGTCTTCACCATTTTAAACTCCTCTTCTCAATGTCACAAATGACCTTCACATTGCCAAATCCAATGAGCAATTCTCAATGTTCATCTAGATGTATTATCAGCATATGACACAGCTGATCTCTTTCTCCTCTCCGACACACTTACTCCATTCTGCTAACAGGGCACCATATGCTCTTGGCTTTCATTCCAACTCACTAGCTGATTTTTCTCAGTCTTCTTTGCTATTTCCTTAACTTCTCCTTAGCCTCCTAATGTTAGAGGACTCAGTTTCTAGTTCTCATGGTGTATTTATCAACACTCACTTTCTTAATGAAATAATCCAGTCTATTGGCCTTAAGCATTATCTTCTACAACCTTACTATTCCAAAATTTATTTCTTTAGACCAAACTACTCTTTTAATCTTTAAAATCATAAATCTACCCGCATATTTGGTACCTCTCCTAACTCCAAGCTTAACAGCAAAAATTCAACATGTCCAAAATTGAACTCCTGAATCTACTCTTAAACCTACCTCACCTATATTCTTCACCATCTCAGTTGATTATAACTCTAACATGCTCATTGTTCAGGCCAAAAATCATAGCGTTATACTTGATACCTCTCTTTCTCTCATACTTAAATGATCCTTGACATCTATCTTTCTCTCATACTTAAATGAAATAATGCCAGCCATATATTTAAAATGCATCTGATTCTGCTATTTTTCTCCAGTGTTGTTTTAAGCCACTGGAGAGAAGACTGCAATGGTCCTTTACTTATCTCTAGTTTATACTTTTGTTCCCCTACATTTTACCTCTATTTTGTTCTATTCCTGATGGATCTATCAATGTAAATCATTAATATTTCCTCATTTCACTCAGAATATAGTCATTAAACAGGCCTCTGGGCAATAAGTGATCTCCCTAAATTCCCGGTTGGCTTCTATTATATCATGTAACTTATTTACTGTTATTTGTAATGCATATTTTTAATGCCCTCTTCTTCATTTAAGTAAAACTACATGAAGTCAGGGATAGTGGTTATTTTTATTCACTGAGGTATCCTAAGCCCTTAGAATAGTATTTGGCACACAGTCGGCACTTAAAATATTTGCTGATTAATGGATTAATTCTATTAATAGAATATCAGATATTTAACTTTGAAGAAATTAAATTTAAGATAAAACAATTAAAAGTACCAATGACAAATTGGCAGGACCACTTTCAGGGTGCAGAGCAATATGACTGATAAGAAGGATTGTTCAGCTGAGCTCTCCTAGAATGACTGAGGAAAAGACAGAACTCAGCCATATCTGACAAGGGACCTTACCCAGAGTCATAGCTCAGGGTGGACAGTGAGGAGGTGGTGAGCTGGATAGAGTATATGATCTAGAGCAGTGGAAATCTGATGAATTAGACACATCTTATCAAAACTTGTAAGATACAACAAAAGCAGTCTTAACAGGGAAATTTATCACATTAAATGCCTACATTTGACAACAGAAAGAGAGCTCATCAACAAACTCATGAATCATATGGAATTGGAAAAAGAAGAACAATCTAATCAAAAACCCAAAAGTAGGGAAAAAACAACCAAAATTAAATCAGAGATTAATGAAATTGAAAATAAAAGAATCATTCAGAACATTAATGAAACAAAAACATTGGTTGTTTTTAAAAAGTATATAAAATCGATAAACCTTTGGCCAGATTACTAGAAATAGAAAAGCAAAATCTCTAATAACCTCAATCCAAAAATAAAAAGGGGAAACAACATATGCCACAGAGACACAAAAGATCATCTCTGAGTACAAAAAACACTATGTCCAGATATGACAATGAGAAGGAAATGGATAAATACCTAGAATCACACCTCTCCCTAAACTTAATCAAGAAGAAATAGCTCTCTTGAACAGACTGATTTTAAGAACTGATATGGAAGAAATAATAAAAAAAAAACTCCCAACAAAAAAGTGTCCTAGGCCAGATGGCTTCATGCCAGAATTCTATCAAATATTCAAAGAAGAGCTTATACCCATACTGCTGAAATTATTCTCAAAAAGTGAGAAGGAAGGAATCTTCCCCAACATGTTCTACAAAGTAAACATCACCATGATACCAAACCAGGAAAAGACCGAATTAAAAAGGAGAACTTCAGACCAAGTTCACTTATGAATATAGATGAAAAATTCTCAGTAATATCCTAGCCAATAAATTACATCTATACATTACAGAAATCATTCATCACAATCAAGTAAGTTTCATCCCAGTGATGCAGGCTGGTGGTTTAACATATACAACTTCATAAACGTAATTCACCATATCAACAGAAGCAAAATAAAGATCCTCTCAATAGATGCAGAAAAAGCATTTGATAAAATTCATCATCTTTTTCTAATTAGAACACTTAAGAAAATAGTCGTAGGTGGCACATTTCTGAATCTGAGCAACGCCATCTATGACAAACCCACAGCTAATTATTATACTGAATGGAGTAAACTGAAAGCTTTTCCACTTAGAAATAGAACCAGACCAGGTTGTCTTCTATTGCCACTATTATTCAACGTAGTGCTGGAAGATCTAGACAACATAATCAGGGAAGAGAAGGAAATAAAGAGCATCCAAATGGGGGCAGAGGTCAAACTCTTGCTCTTTGCCAATGATATGATCTTATACTTAGAGAACCCCAGAAACTCAACCACAAAACTGGAAGTGATAAAAAAAATACAGCAATGTCTCAGGATATGAAATCAATGTCCTCAAATCAGTAGCCTTTGTATATGCAAATAACAGCCAAGATGAGAAGCTAATCAAGGACACAATTCCTTTCACAGTAGCTTCAAAAAAAAAAAAAAAAAACCTAAGAATATATCTAACAATAGAGGTGAAGGACCTCTACAAAGAAAATTATGAAATCCTAAGAAAAGAAATAGCAGAAGATCTTAACAAATGGAAGAACATATCATGCTCTCAAAGCTTTATAACTAGCATCTATAGAGAACTGAAATTAATCAGCAAGAAAAGACTAAACAACCCCATATATCGCTGGGCAAGAGATATGAATAGAACCTTCTTTAAAGAAATCCAGGGCTGGGAATAATCAGCACTGTCAAAATGTCCATCCTTCCCAAAGCAATCTATAGATTCAATGCAATCCCCATTAAAATACCATCATCATACTTTCAAGATTTGGAAAAAATGATTTTTCATTTTGTATGGAACCAAAAGAAACCCAATATAGCCAAGGCAATTGTTAGTAATAAAAACAAAGCTGGGGTATCACCCTACCAGATTTTTAGCTAAACTACAAGGCCATAGTGATTTCAATAGCACGGTATTGGCATAAAAATAGAGACACTGACATTTGAAACTGAATAGAAAACCATGAGATGAAACTGACATCTTACAGTCACCTGATCTTTGATGGACCAAACAAGAATATACACTGGGGGAAAGAATCCCTATTCAATAAATGGTTTTGGGAGAACTGGATAACCACATGTAAAAGACTGAAACTGAACCTGCACCTCTCACCACTTGCAAAAATTGATTCAAGGTGGATAAAAGATTTAAATCTAAGGCTGAAACAATAAAAATCCCCAAAGAAAGTGTGGGGAAACCATTTGAAGGTAGTAGCCTGGGATTTTATGAGGAAAACTTCCATGCAATTGCAACAACAACAAAAATAAACAAATGAGACTTAATTAAACTAAAAAGTTCTGTACAGCCAAGGAAACAACAACCAAAGCACATAGAAAACCTTCAGAATGGGAAAAGATATTTGCATATTATGAATCAGACAAAAGCTTTATAACTAGAATCTATAGAGAACTGAAATTAATCAGCAAAAAAGACTCAACAACCCCATATATCACTGGGCAAGAGATATGAATAGGACCTTCTTTAAAGAAATCAGATGAATGACTAACAAACATGGGAAAAAATGCTGATCACCCTACTCATCAGAGAAATGCAAATCAAGACAACCCTGAGAAATCTCCTAACCCAAGTGAGAATGGCCCACATCACAAACTATCAAAGCTGCAGATGCTGGTGTGGATGTGGAGAGAAGGGAACACTTTTACACTGCTGGCGGGTGGGACTGCAAACCCTTCCTTTCTTTTGGAAGGAAGTATGGAAGTATTGATTCTGCAATCCCATTATTAGGCATCTACCCAGAAGAAAAAAAATCATTTTACCATAAGAACATTTGCACTAGACTGTTTATTGCAGATCAATTTACAATTGCCAAAATGTGGAAATAGCCAAAATGCCCACCAAACCAGGAATGGATTAAGAAGCTATGCTTTATGTATACCATGGAATACTATTCAGCCATTAAAAAAGATGGAGACTTTGCTTTTTATATTAACCTGGATGGGGGTGGAACATATTCTTCTTTTTTTTTATTTTTGGGGATTAATTGAGGATACAAGATGTATTACACACTAAGACCCCACCCCCTCATTCCTTCCCTCTGTCTGCTCTTTTTCCCCCCATCTCCTTCTCTCCCTCTCTGCTCTCTTCTTTCCCTAACTCCACAGTGTCATTAATTGTCCTCAAATCAAGATTGAATACATAGGATTCATGCTTCTCCATTCTTGTGATGCCTTACTAAGAATAATGTGTCCCACTTCCATCCAGGTTAATACAAATGCTATGAAGTCTCCATTGTTTTAATGGCTGAATATTCCATGGTATGGAACATATTCTTCATAGTAAAGCATCACAAGAATGGAGAAGCAAGAATTTAATATACTCAATTCTAATATGAAGACAGTAGATAGCTAATGTGGGGGTTAGGGGAATGAGCAAGTGGAGAGAGAAGAGGAGGGAAGGGGAGGGGGGTCATGGTGTATGGCATACCTCTTGGAGGTAGAACACAATTATAAGAGAAATGTTAATCTAACAGATGCAATCAGTGCAACCTAATTCTTTGTACCCTCGATGAATCCTAAACAATAAAAAAAAATTTCAATTTAGAAAAAAAAAAAAAGGAAGTCTGTTACATGGCTCACTTTACAGTTGTGAAGATTGTGGAATCAACCAAATTGCTCACCAACCAATAAATGGATTAAATAAAGTGTGGCATATGTATACTGTGGAATGCTATTCAGCCATGAGAAAAGATGGGGACTTTACATCTTTTGTATTTACCTGGATGGAGTTGAAACACATTCTTCTTAGTAAAGTATCACAAGAATGGAAAAGCAAGTATCCAACATACTCAATAGTAATATGAAGTCAATAGTCAATGTAATACATGCCCACATAGGAGATAAATTCAATTCAAGTTGGGAGGAGAGGGGAAGAGGTGGGAGATGAAAGGAGGGGTGGAACACCTAATGGGCACAATTTAAGGGTACATAGCATACCTCCTGGGTGCAGGACAGAACCACAAGACGGACTCTACGCAACAAATGCAGACACTGTAACCTAATAGTTTATATCCTCATATTAATCTGACATTTTAATAAAATAAGGATGAAAGAAAAGACCACTTTCCTTTTAATACATAAAGAGTTTTTATAAATCATTAAGTAAAGGACAGAGTAAGATGGCAGAGTAGGAATTCCCAACTTTCATTCCCCAAACAAAGAAAAATTTGGGAGCTATACGTGAATGAAAATAACTATGAAAGGGGTTGTGAGTCCACCTAAGAAGCTATAGCAATAGAGGGGAAGGAGGAGAGAATAATCACACACACAAATAAAACAGTTTCATTTTGCATGCACCCCCATTCTCCATGTTCTACATAGAGAAGTATTTCCTGAGCTTGCAATTTTCCCTCACAGATAACTGAAAGAGGGGTAAGCAACCCACTTGCCAAGCCTTTTGAGGTGCTGCTTAAATGCACAGCTTCAGTTTCACCTCACCTAGATTTCTTGGGAAACTGGCACAGTTGAGACATCTGAAGAAGGCAAGGAACAAAATGAGAAGTGAAAGCTATCAGTATCCACCATGTGTTGGGAGTCATCACATTGCTACTGCCCGTCTCTGTCCCAAACTCTAGCAGACTTCTCTGCTTAGCACCTTTATAATCATGAGAGACACTATGCACTCCTTGCAGCTTTTACCACTGAAAATGCTGAAGTGTTTGGTGCTACAGACTTCAGCAGCTTACTCCTCAGAAGACCCCAGTGCCTTGCTCCCTAGAGGACCCTACCAGCATTTTCTGCAGACAAAAATAACAGTCAGGACAACCATAGAAGAATCCCTGTAGCTTTCACCACTGAAAGTCCTGCAATTTTTCACCCTCATAGTCTTCAGGTGTTTGAACCCCTCTCCCTTACCACTCCCTGAAGCCACACTATCTGTCACAGTGGGAATCCCAGCTTAGGGACCCAGTATAGTCTTATGGTGCCTATTCCATACACTCTCACTCCAGAGGCACCCCAGATATGTGCACCACAGCACCTCTGCCTAAGGTCACAGTGTAGCCAGTGTACACATGCTACCAATTGGTCCTGATAAACCCATCTCACACATAATGGGAATTGGCCTCTACCATTGCCTACCATAGATCTTTGCCACTGAACCCAGAGGATCCACTGAGGAACCCAACATCCCTCACTTCCACTGTGGACTTCATATAGCTTTCCACCAAGGACTACTTAGTAGCTGATATTATAGAGCCCAGCTATCTCAGCTGATGAAATATTGCAAACCCCCTTAGACCTAGAGTAGCAGATTCCCCTCCCACATAAGGTGCCATAAGTCTCCAGACCTAGTGCCACAGCACATACTCCCTTAAGCCCTGGTGGTAAAATTCCTTCCTTAATGAAGGCAGTCCATAAAGTCTGGAATGGTGACTTCCTCAAATTTGCAGACACCTTCACATGGCTACAAAGATCATAAAGAATCACAAAAATGTGACCCTAGAAAAGTAATACAATTCACTTCCAGTAACTGACCCAGAAGGAGTGAAGATCTACAAAGTGCTTGACAAATAATTCAAAATAATGGTTCTAAAGTTTAGTGAATCAAAAGGGAAGACAGATAAACAATTTAACAAAATCAGGACATACGAGAACAAAACAAGAAGCTCAACTGAGAAAAAATTTTAAAAGAATCAAACAGAAAATTTGAAGCTGAAAAGCACTATGAGTGAACTACAAAATTTAATAGAGCTTCAACAGCAGACTAGAACAAGCATAAGAAAGGAAGTGAACTTAAAGACAGATATTTGAAATGATCCAGTCAGCAGAGAATGAACAAAAAATGAATGAAATGGAATGAAGAAAACATACAGGACCAGGTCTATGAAACTCCATCAAGAAAGCAAACATTACTTAATAGTAATTAGAGAAGGAGAAAAGGATAGAAAACTTATTTAAAGAAATAGTAGTGACAGACTTCCCCAATCTGGGGAAAGACATAAACATCCAGGTATATCAAGCTGAAAAGTTTACAATCAGATTTAATCCAAAGAAGATTACAATTAATGTGTCAAAAATCAAAGATAAGGAAAGAATTTTCAAAGCAATAAGGGAAAAAAGGAATCATATGGAAAAAGCAACATGCCATGAAAGCTATGTTAACCAGTTCGATGAAAATATTTCAAATTGTCTATAAAACCAACACATTGTACCCCATGATTGAATTAATGTACACAGTTATGATTTAATAAATATATATATATATATAATACACACTAATTTTAGAAAATTTGGAAAACATGAAAATATATGGAAAACATGAAATGTGTTTTTCTAACATAGAAAAACATGAAATATCTAAAATATACCTCAAATCTTGCCTCAGAATTAATGATTCTTAATATCTTTGTGTATCTCTTTTTTGTGTCTCCATGACGTTTTATATGAATGAGAACCTATATAGATACTGTTTTACAGCCTTTCACCATGACTTATATTTCTAATATACACTTCTATTTTCAATGCTTTTATTTCACTCTGCTTCAGTTTGTATATTTTCTTTTGATTTGGTTTCCAGTTCACTATGTTTTTATTCAGTTGTGTCTAAGCTGTTATTAAGCCTAGTAATAATTCTTAATTTCAATTATTATACTTGTAGTTCCAAAGTTTCAATTTTATTCTTTGTTAGTTTCTAAATCTCTGCTGAAACTCTCCATCTTATTACTTAATCACAGTTACTTAATCTTGTCTGATAGCTCCAATATCTAGATCTTCTGCAGATCCATTTGTATTGTCTCTGTTTTCTCTTAATTTTGTCTTTTAGTTTTCCTGGTAATTTTTTACTGAATTCCAGACACTATATTAAAAACTTGTGATATATACACACACGCACACATACACACACACACACGCATGCACGCACATATACACGTATATATATAAAGTTGTTATAGATTTCTTAGCAAAAACTTTGCAAGCTGGAAGAAAGTGGGATGTTATATTCAAAGTTCTAGAAGAAAAAAAACATGCAGTCAAGAATACTTTACTGAGCAAGTCTGTTCTTCAATAAAGAGAGACATAAATCCTTTCCCAGACAAAATGAAGTTGAAGGAGTTAAACACCACAAGACCTGCCTTATAAGAAATACTAAAGAGTGTTCTTCAAGCTGACGTACCACTAATAAGTAACATGAAAATATAAAACTTACTGGTAAAGGTAAACATATAGTCAAATTCAGAATACTAAAGCACTGCAAGGATGGTGTGTAAATCACTTATAATTCTAGTAGAAAGGTTAAAAGAAAAAGCATTAAAATTAACTATAGTTACATTGACTTATTAATTCATACACAATACAAAAAGATGGAAATTGCACCATCGAAACCATAAAATGAAGGAGAGTAAAAAGGCAGAGTTTTTGCATGTAGTTAAGGTTATGTTATTATCAGTTTAAAATAGATTGGTGTAACTATAAGATATTTTAGTTACAAATGGAAACCAGAAAAGGAAATGGCAACCACAAAGGTTACAGATACAAGAATAAAGATAAAGATAAATAAGTAAAGCATACTACTATAGAAAACCATCAAAACACAAAGGAAAACAGTAAGAGAGGGGGAAAAAAGGAACAAAGGAGCTAAAAAACAAAAAACAAACAAAAAAACCCAGAAAACAATTTTAAAAATAGAAATAGCATATCTTTTCTATCAATCATTACTTTATATATAGCTAAATTAAACATACCAGTAAAATACATAGAGGGGCTGAATAAATGTTTTATAAAACCTAACTCTATGTCACCTATAAGAGATTAATTTCACTCATAAGGACACATACAGAGTCAAAGAGAAGGGATGAAAAAAGACATGCCATACAAATGGAAACCAGAAAAAGAGCAGGGGTATCTACACTTATATCACAAAAAAATAGGCCTTACTACAAAAAGTGCCATTAGAGACAAGGGAGAGCATCACATATTAAAGAAGTCAGCTCATTAAGAGGATATAACAACAGTAAATGTATATGCACTTGACATCAGAGCACCTAAATATACAAATAGATCTAAAGGGAGAAAATGTGAGCAATGCAAAAAAAAGTGAGAGGCTTTAACATCCCAATTTTATCAATGGGGTCATTTTTATCAATCAGGTGATCTGGACAGAAAACCAATAAGAACATATCTAACTTGAGCTACACTTTACCAAATGGACCTAACAGACATATATGCAACATTCCATCCAATAGCAGCAGAATACCTATTTTTCTCAGATGCACATGAGACATTCCCCAAGATAATTATAGATTAGGCCACAAAACCAGTCTTAAATAATTTTTGAAGACTGAAATCATCTCAAGTATCTTTTCTGATCACAGTAATATAAAACTAGAAATCAATATTTTTCAAAAGCATAGGCAAAGGGTGATGCCTGTGGCTCAGTGAGTAGGGCACCAGCCCCAAAGGTGGTGGGTTCAAACCTGGCCCTGACCAAACTACAACAAAAAATAGCTAGGCATTGTGGAGGGCATCTGTAGTCCTAGCTATTCAGGAGGCTAAGGCAAGAGAATTACGTAAGCCCAAGAGCTGGTGGTTGCTGTGAGCTATGTTGCCATGGCACTCCACCAAGGGTGGCAAAGTGAGACTCTGTCTCTAAAAAAAAAAAAAAAAAAAAAGCGTAGGCAAAAAAATAAAGAAAGAAAGAAGCAGGACTATTTCCAATTTAAAAACCTTCATAGCAAAAGAAACAATCATAAAATAAAAAGGCAACATATAGGATGAGAAGAAATATTTGTAAACCATGTATCTAATAACAATCAGATATATACTCGGAACTCACACAACTCAATAGAAAATAAATAAATAAACGAAAACCTAATTAAAAATGAGAACTGGGATTACGCAAATACATGGCAGGAGGCACAAGGAAAAATGGAGAGGGAAGTGGGGTGGCTCATTCAGCTGGATTAGAGGTCCCACACGTGGATACAGGGTAGGTGAGACACTCCCAGGACACAACAATTCTACTGGAGACTTTGAAATCCTTGCTACAGGAGGGTCCTCCACCCTCACAGGCCTTCAGATAGCACAGGGAGTTGTCTAGAGATTGCACACCAACATTGCTTCAGAAAGGAGTTATAGCAGGATTCTGTAGGGTTTGGAGACCTGAGTACTGCAGCCAGAGTCACTCTGAGAGCCCAGCTCTGGAGTTTTGCAACTGCCCAGAGGTGAGAGCTGCCACTGCCAAATCCTCCTTGTCATTGCTGAGCCAAAGAGGGAGTAAAGAGGCCAGGCCCTCAGGCACTAGCAAATTGCCATGGCTACTTGCCTCTGCTGCTATTGCTCATAGGGGCCCACTCCGCTGCTGCTGGGGACTCAGGTGGGAACAAACCCCTACGAACCCCTGCCTCTACTGCCACCACTCAGCAGGGCCTATCCTGCTATTTTGTTGCTACTGCTGGTGCTTTGGGACCCAGGTGGGAGAAAATTCCCTCACATATGACCAGTTCCTGCTATTGAAGAGGGCAAATCTGCCATTGCTGCTGCTGCTGCTGCTGGACAACCCAGATGAGGGCAAACCCAACAGCCACCTGCCACCGTTACTTCTACTGAGGAGCAGCCTGCTCCATTACTACAACTGCTCCTTTTGTGGGATCCTGGTGGGAGCAAACCCCATCCCTCCCTGCTTTCACTGCTACCACTCATACAGGCCTGCCCATTCAGCATTGCTGCTGTAGAACCAAGCAGGAGCAAAGGCCCATAAGTCCGCAGCCTCCACTGCCACCACTTAGGGGGTCCTGCTCTTCCCCTGCCTGAACATCCACCAGAACTTGCCTAGATTGTGACGACCACAGGTCTCTGGGGGTGGGGCATAGGAGAGGAGCATCCTTCCCAGAGTTCTAACTTTTAGGGTAGGCTACCTCAAGGTGACTAGGAAGTGTTGCAAATGCTTCTTAGGTTAGAGGAGGGCAGAGAACCCACTCTCCTGCACCAGAGAGTACTTGACTCATGATCTGAAGTTGTCTGCACCCCACTATGCAAGTGTGGAGAGAAGTTATACGAGAAGAGAGTGTGCTTATCCCAAAGCAGAAGCTATACCAGAACTTGGGAAGGGATATGGATATACGGACCTCTTGTTCTCTAACCGTCCAGAGCTGAGTCCTAGCTCCCAAGCATGAGATTTGGCATGGTGGTCCAATATCAGAAGTCTCAGCCCTGGAGTCTCAATTTCTCTGGATCCAGAGCCAGTGCTTCTTAGTGACCCCATGGACTGCAGCAGCCACGGGGGACAGAATTCCATGGAACTTGGGGTTTGCTCCTTTCCCGCTGAAAAGTATTTTTGAGTCACTTAAATACCTTTGAGTAACTCAAGGACAAAATCTACCACCTCTCTCAGTGCTAGAAGTCTTCTCTCCAAATTGTCTATTCTGGGAGGAGCCTATCTGACAGAACCACATCTCCTCTGCTGGAGTACTTCAGCTGCATCCCATGACCATCCTGACAGCACTGCCCCCATCACCTCTGCTGCAGCTCTACCAGGGTAGGGATGACATATTGGTGCTTTTGGGTCCCTGGAGGACAGAGACCACTGAAGAAGCTCCACATGGACCTAACAGACACATACAGAACATAGTCAAAAGTGTAAAGGCATAAGTGGCTGTGGTCCCATAGCTGTGAGCCTCTGCAAATTTTGTGTCCATCTCCCCTGTCCCAGGCTCACAGCGTATCTCTCTTTTTCTTGCCTAAGTATTCTTCCAGAGCAGCAGAGTTCCCAGCAGAGAACAGGTGAGCTAGAAAGGTTATCTATTTTGAATTTAAGCAAAGAGATTCTAAATGACAAAAAAATCAGCATAAGAATGCTGGGAATATGATAAACAGGCTCTTTGATTCCCCCCACAAAGGATCAAACTAATTCTGCAATGATGAACACTAACTAAATGGAAATTTTTGAAATATCAGATATGGACTACAAAATATGAATTGCAAGTAAGCTCAATGGGATCAATGAGAAAGTTGAAAACTAACAGGAAGAAATCAGAAAATAATTCAAGGTATGAATGAAAAATTCACTGAAGAGATAGTTTAAAAAAGTAAATGACAGACCTCCTGGAAATGAAAGAGTCATGTAGTGGATTTCAAAATACAATGGGACATTTTAACAACAAATTATATCAAGCAGAATAAAACAAAACAGCTCAAAAACAAAGATTTCAAATTAACCTACAAGTAAAAATAAATACAAAAGGATCAAAGGACATGGAGAAAGTTTCCAAGAAATATGAGATTATATAAATACCCTATAAACAGAAGAGTCGTCTGTATCCTTGGGTAGAAGAGGAAAAGACATGTAGAACGTAAATATCTATTTGAGGGAATAATGGAGGAAAACTTCCCTAGTCTTGCTAGAGATTTAGACATTAAGATACAAGGTCAATACACATCCAGAAGAATTATTGCTGCTAGAACATCACTAAGGCATGCTGTCATCAATCTCTCCATCAAAGGAGAGAGAAGTTGCAAGTTGAAAATGTTAAGTAGCTTACAAGGGAAAACCCATCAAGATTACAGCAGACTTCTCAGCAGAAATCTTATAAGCCAGAAGAGAGTAGGGTCTCAACTTTAATACTCTTAAATAGAGTAACTGTCAGCAAAGAATTCTGTATCCTACAAACCTACATTTCATAAATGAAGGGTAAATAAAATCTTCCCTAGAGAAGCAAACATTAAAGAAATTTGTCATTATCAGACCTGCCCTATGAAAAAATGCTTAAAAGTGTTCTAAACACTGAAAAAGGGTGGTTGATGTGCACTACTGTGAAACAATCAAAAGTAAAAACTTGCCATGCACGGTGGCTCACTCCTGTAATCCCAGCACTGTGGGAGGCTGAGGAGGGACAATTGTTTGAGCTCAGGAGTTAGAGACTTGCCTACACGAGAGTAAGACCCCGACTCATGAAAAAAATGGAAAAACCTAGCTGGGCATCACATTGAGCGCCTGTAATCCCAGCGGCTTCTGGAGGCTGAGGCAGGAGGATGGCCACAGTTGAGTCTGTGCTACCACGCCCACTACACTCTGCTCAGGGGCATAGGGTGGGACTGTGTCTCAACAACAACAACAAAAAAAGTAAAAACTCCCAAGTGGTGTCTGTGGCTCAATGAGTAGGGTACTGGCCCCACATACTCAGAATGGCAGGTTTGAACCCGGCCCCAGCCAAACTGCAATTAAAAAAATGGTTAGGAGTTGTGGCGGGCACCTGTAGTTCCAGCTCCTCAGGAGGCTAAAGCAAGAGAATCTCCTAAGCCCAAGAGCTGGAGGTTATTGTGAGCTATGACACCACATCACTCTACAAAGAGTGATAAAGTGAGACTTTGTGTCTAAAAAAAAAAAAGTAAAAACTCCCAGCTCCTAAAAAGCAGTAACACAAGGAAAATAGAAACAAAATTGGTAACAATGAACATAATGACTGGAACAGTCACTTACTGATCAATATTAACATTGAATACAAGTGTTTTAAATGGACTAAAAAAACAATCAAAATAGGTCAGGCATGGTGGCTTATGTATATAGTCCTAGCACTCTGGGAGGCCAAGGAAGGCAAATTCCCTGAGCTCACAGGTTCAAGACCAGCTTGAGTCACAGTGAGATCTCCATCTCTAAAAAATGGCTGGTGTTGTGGCGGGCACCTATAGTCCCATCTACTCAGGAAGCTGAGGCAAGAGAACTGCTCGAGCCCAAGAGTTTGAGGTTGCTGTGAGCCATGATGTCATAGCACTCTATTGAGGGTGACAAAGTCTTTATCTGTTGTGTACATCAAACTTATTTAACTCATAACTACTCACATGGGTTCAAGAAGTGGAACACATTATTCTTAGTAAAGCATCTCAAGAATGGAGAAGCATAAATCCCATGTACTCAAGTTTGATATGAGGAAAATTAATGACAATTATTGACATGGTGGGGGTGAGGGAAGGGAAGAGCATAGAGAGAAAGAATGAGGGAGGGGTGGGGAAAGGAAGAGCAGAGAGAGGGAAGGAGCGAGGGAGGTGAGGTCTTGGTGTCTTGGTGTGTGCCACACCTTTTGGGGGAAAAACACGATTGTAAGAGGGATTTTACTCAACAAATGCAACCAGTGTAACATGGTTTCTTGTACCCTCAATGAATCCCCAACAATAAAAAAAAACCTGGTCCCTTAAGTACTTGGGGTTCTCTCAGAAACCCCATGACATTGAGGCAGTTGCTGGCCGGCTCTTCAATAAAGGGACTCTGCTATAAAAAAAAAATATTCTGTGCAAATGGAAACCCAGAATGAGTTGCAGTAGCTATTATTATATATACAGATATACAAAAATGGAAATAGAATTTACTTACAATTAATTGTTGGTAAGTTCCCCTCAATTCACTGAAGACTTTAAATAAACAACAGTGAAAAAATACAAAGATTGTCACTATATAATGATAATACTATCAATTAAACAAGAAGGTACAGCAATCCTAAATATATATGTGTCCAACATCAGAGCTCAGATTCATAAAACAAATACTACTAGACCTAAGAAATGAAATAAACAACATGATAGATAATAATAGGGGACTTCAACATTCCTGAAGGAACTAGACAGATTACTGAGATAGAAAATCAACAAAGAAATACTGGACTTAAACAGAATGGTAGAAGAAATGTATCTCACAGATATATATAAAACATTCTACCCAGGAAATGAAGAATATATATTCTTTTTCACAGCACGTGGAACATTTTCCAAGATAGACCATATGTCAGGCTACAAAACAAATCTCAACAAATTAAAAAAAATTAGAATCATACCATCTATTTCCTCAGACAATATTGGAATAAAACTAGAAATCAATACTAAGAGGAACTCTCAAAACTATACAAATATCTGGAAGTTAAAAAAATTGCTGCTGAGTGATCTTTGGGTCAAAAGATAAAATAAGAGGGAAATAAATTATTTTAATTGGATGGCAATGCCAAACCAAGCTACCAAAACCTCTGTGATACAGAAAAAGCCTGGCAAAAAGGGAAGTTCATGGTACTAAGTGCCTAGATGAAAAAGACAGATCACAAAATTAACAACATAATGTAACCCTTCAAGGAACTATAAAAACAGGAACAAATCAAATGCAGGGCAGCAAAAAACAAGAAATAACAAAGATTAGAGCAGTATTAAACAAAATTGAAACCACAAAAGCTATACAAAGGATCAATGAAATAAAAAGTTGTTTCCTTGAAAAGATAAACAAAATTGACAGACCATTAGATTAACTAGGAGAACAAGAGAGAAGATTCAAATAAGCTCAGAAACAAACAAAAGAGATAGTTCATCTGATATCATAGAAATACAAAAGATCATCCAACACTATTATGAGCACTTCTATGCACACAAACAAGAATATCTGCAGGAAATGAGTAAATTTTTGGAATCACATTAACCTCCCAATCTTCAATCATGAAAAAGGTAGAAAGCATGAATAGACTAACATTGAGTAGCAAATTGAGCTAGTAATAGAAAACCTCCCAAAAACAACCCAGGACCAGATGGATTCATAGCCATATTCTATACTCTACCTATCTACAAAGAAGAACTTACACCTATCCGGTTGAAACTGTTCCATAATATGGGGAAGGAATCCTCCTTAATTCATTCTATGAAGCCAGGTAGCACCCTCATACTAAAGCCAGGAAGGGACATAACAACAAAAAAACCTACAGAACAGTGTCCCCCAGGAACATAAATGTAAAACTTCTCAAAAAAAATATGAAAAGAATGAGTCCAAAAGAATTCAACAGCTCATTCAAAAGATAATTCGCCACAATCAAGTGGGCTTCATCTCAGTGATGCAAGGATGGTTTATCATATGCAAATAAATAAATGTGATTCATCACATAAATAGAATTAAAAGGAAAAACATGAGACTATCTCAATAGACACAGAAAAAGCATTTGATAACATCCAGTATCACTTTATGATTATAAAAAAAGAATGAGGCATAGAAGGAACATACCTCAAAATATTAAAAGCCATATATGGAAAATTCACAGGTAATATCATACAAACTGAGGTAAAGTTGAAAGTATTCCCCCTAAGTGCTGGAGCAAGAGAAAGATGACTACTGTCACTACTTTTTTTTTTTCTTTTTTTGAGACAGAGTTTTACTCAGTCACCCTGGGGTTGAATGCTATGGCATCAGCTCATAGCAACTTCAAACTCTTGGTTCAAATGATCCTTTTGTCTCAGCCTCCCCAGTAGCTGGGACTACACTACCCACCACAACACCTGTCTATTTTTCTTAGAGATGAGGTGTTGTTCTTGCTCAGGCTAGTCTCGAACTCCTGAGCTAAGGCTATCCACCAATTTCAGTCTTCCAGAGTCCTAGGATTATAGGCATGAGCCACAGTGCCAAGCCTTTACTGTTGCTATTTATATTTAACATAGTACTGTAAATCCTAGCCAGAGAAATGAGGCAAGTGAAACAAATAAAGGACATCCAAATGGAAAAACATCTACCTATTTTTGTTTGCTAGTGATATGACCTTATACCTAGAAACCCTTACTCCAAAAGACTCCTAGAATTAATAAATTCAATAAACTTGCAGATTAAAAAATTTGTAATTCTACAAAATGAGTAGCATTTCTTTGCACTAGTAACAACCAAGTTAAGAATCAAATAAAGAAGTCCATTTATAATAACTGCAATAATAAAATACTTAAGAATATGCTTAACTAAGAAGGTGAAAGATCTCTACAGGAAGAACTATTAAACACTGATGAAAGAAATCAGAAATGATGACACAAATGGAAAAACTTCCACGCTAATTGATTGGAACAACAAATATTGTCAAAATGTCCATTATGCCTAAAGTGATTTATAGGATTCAATGTAATTCCCACCAAATAGCAACATCATCTGTCACATAATTAGAAAAAACATTCTAAATTTATGTGGAATCAAAAGAGAGCTGGAATAGTCAGAACAATCCTAAGCAAAAAGAACAAATCTGGCGGCATCACACTACCTAACTTAACATTATACTACAAGGGTCTACTAACTGAAACAGCATGGTAACTGGTGTAAACACAGTCACACGTAGATCAGTGTAGCAGAATAGAGAACCCAGAAATAAAACCTTACACCTACAATCAACTTAACTTCAACAAATCAGACAAAATCATACATTAGGGGAAGGATGCCCATGTATGTATTCTCCAAGGAGAATTGGAGAACCACATGCAGAGGAATGAATTCCTATATCTCATCAGACACAAAAGTTAACACAAGATTGATCAAAGACTTAAATGTAAGACCTATAGCATAAAAAAAAAAAATGAAAGAAATGTTAGGAAAAACTCCTCTGGACATTAGCCTAGTCAAAAATTTATAACAAAATTCCAAAAGCAAATAAAATAAAAATAAATAAATGAGACTTAATTATGCTAAATATTATCTATACAGCAAAAGGAATAATTGGCAGAGTACAGAGGCAGCCTACTGAATGGGAGAAAATATTTGCAACCCCAACAAAGGATTAATAAACAACATCCACAAGGACTAAAAATTAAGCATAAAACACAGACAACTATCTTTTAAGAGAGGATAGACAAATTGCCAGCAAACTTATGGAAAAATAATCAAAATCACCATTTATCAGGGAAATGCAAGTTAAAGCTACAATCAGACACCACCTTACCCCTGTCAAAATGGCCATTATTAAAAAGTAAAAAAACAAACAAAAAAAGATGCCCACAGAGATGCAGTGAAAAGGGAATTTTTTTACACAGTTGGTGGGAATGAAAATTAGTACAACCTCTATGGAAAACAGTATGGGGATTTCTTAAAGAACTAAAGGTAGATCTACAACTTTATACAGTAATCTCACTACAATAGATCTACCCAAAGGCAAATAAATCACATTATAAAAAATATACACTAACTGCCTGTTTATCACAGCACAATTCACAGTTGCAATAGATGTAGAATAACCTAAGTGCCCACCAATGGATAAGTCAATAAAGAAAATTTCATACACACACACATACACACAACACAAGGCTACTCAGCCACTAGAAAGAATTATGTAAGTTCTTTTGCAGCACATTGGATGGAACTGGAGGCTTTTATTTTAAGAGATGTAACTCAGAAACAAACAAAACCCTCTGCATTTTCTCAGTTGTAAGTGAGAGTAAAGCAATGCATGTGCGTAGTCATACAGGGTGACTTAGTGGACTTGGGGAACTCAAAAGGGAGAAGATAGAAAGAAGATGGATATGGGATGAAAAATCACATTGTATGCTATTCAGGAAACAGGTGTATACAAAAGACTATATTTCTTCACTATGCAATTCATCCATGTAACAAAAAAATGTTGTATGCCCTAAATCAATTTAAAGAAAAAAATTAAGGAAGAAAAACCATAGGAAAAAAAGTCAGGGTAAGAGAATTCCCTTCTCTCCATATCCATGCTAGCATCTGAAGCTTTGGAACTTTGTAATATGGGCTATTCTCACTGGGTTAGGTGATATCTCAAGGTGGTTTTGATTTGCATTTCTTTGATAATTAGGGATGACGAGCATTTTTCATGTGTTTGTTGGCCATTCATCTGTCTTCTTCAGAGAAAGATCTATTCATGCCTCTTGCTTACTCTTACAGTTCTGGTGGGATTGCAAAAGAATACTGCCACTTTGGAAATAAGTATGGAGAATCCTTAAAAAGGTAAAGTTAGACTTTCCATTTGATGCCACAGTGCCATTACTGGGTATCTATCCAGAATAACAAAATAATTTATTCTACCTTAAGGACATTCACACTAGAATGCTTTATAGCTCCCTTCACTATTGCCAAGATGTGGAATCAACCAAAAGTACCCATCAACACATGAATAAATTAATAAACTGTGGTATATGTATTCCATGGAAGACTATTCAGCTATAAAAAAGATGGAAACTTTATATTTTTTGCATTAACCTGAATGGAGTTGAAACACATTCTCCTTAGTAAAGTATCACAATAATGGAAAAGCAAGTATCCAATGTGCTCAATACTAATATGTAACTAATAGATAAGCAACTACATGCCCATACAAGAGAAAAACACAATTAAATTCAAATGGAGGGAAGGTGGGGGGATTGGTAAGCTGTCACCCAATAATGGACATAATAAAAGGGTGTATAGCTTACCGCTTGGGTGAAGGGCTCAACTACAACTTGGATTCTACCTAGTAAATGCAAACAATGTATGTAACCTAATCAGTTGCTCCTGCATATGAATCTGAATTTTTTTTAAAAGAAAACATCAAAACATCTTTAAGTTTTTGAGATTTCTCAAAAATTTTAAAATACATCACCATATGATCTAGCAGTCTCTTTGGGGGGTATATATTCACAGGAAATGAAACCAGGATATTATAGAGATATATGTACCCTATGTTCATAGTATGGAAACAACCAAAGTATCTATCAGAAGATGAATGGATAAAGAATTTGTAGTATATGCAGGGTGGTCATAAAGTCCATGAGCAATTTAAAATAGTGGGCAATTGTGGCCACCCTGTGTAGACACAACAGAATATTATTCAGCTTTTGAAAAGAAGTAGAGACTGCAGCTATGACAATCATGCATGATCCTGGAGGACAGTATATTAAGTGAAATAAGTGAGGCACACAAAGACAAATACTGAATAATCTCAATTGTATGTTGAATCTTGAAAAAGTTAAATACATAGAAACAGAAAGTATAATGGTGGTTACAACTATAATCAGGAGTGAGGGAATAGAAGGATGTAGGTCAAGGGGTACAAGTTGCACTTATGTAGCACAAAGTCTAGAGATCTAATATACAGCAGTAAGGCTATTATTAACTAGAGTTAATGGTACTGTATTGTGTGCTGAAAATATACTGAGAGAAGAGATTTTAGGTGCTCTTACAGCACACACACAAAAGAAACTCTGCAAGTGCTGAATATGTTAATTTGCATGAACTATAGTAATCATTTCCTATATATATCAAATTCCTTGTACACTTTAAATATATACAATAAAAAATGAATCAAAAATCTAAGAAAAAGGCAAACAACCCAACGAAGAAATGGAAAATAAAAGAACAGGAATGCAATGGAAAAAGCATAAATGGCCAATGAATTGCTAAAAATATTGTCAATATCACTCAATGAAAACGATGGAAAATAACTCAATGGTACATTTTTTCTCAAAAAAACTTACTTTTTTTTTAATTATCAAGGAGCCCACATACGAAAATTAACAGTACAAAATAAGAGTTTTAATGTTTCTTTTTCTTTCTTTCCATTTTTAAATTATTTTTTGAGACAGAGTCTTGCTCCAATCTCCTAGGTAGAGTGCAGTGGCATCATTGTAGGCCAGGCACTGCAACCTCAAACTCCTGGGCTCAAGTCATCAATCCTCCTGCTTCATGCTCCCAAGTAGCGGGAACTACAGCTGGTTGCCACAATGCGCAGCTGGTTTTTCTATTTTTAGGAGAGACAGGGTCTTGTTCTTGCTCAGGCTGGTTTCAAATTCCTGAGCTCAAGCAATCTGACTGTCTTGACCTTCTAGTGCTAGGATTATAGGTGTGAGACACCATGCCCAGCCAAGAGTTGAATGTTTCATGAAAATATAGAAAATAGGCAAATGTTATGAATAAAACTATCAAGCAAAAAATAATTCCTATAAATAAAGAGGGGGAGGAGTAGCCCAAGTAGTATTAGAAGGCAAAGAACATGTGATGGTGGTCAAGGCACCCACAGAGGCAGGGCCATGTCAGTGATAGGCAGATGAGCATGTGGTAGTGAGGTAGCATGTGGGCAACAATTTGAAAACTGGAAACTAAGTATGAAGAAAGTATGCAACATGAAGCACAGAGAGAGCAAGAAGTGGAAAAAAAAAGGTTGATAGACATAGAAGATACTCTTTGTGTGCTAATCTGATAAGCCAGGTATCTAGGCAACTTTCTGCTAACAATTAAACCAGATAGATAAAATATGATAAAGTGTTTTTATAAAACAAAATGTACAGCTCACAAGAGATCAATAAATTATCAGAACTAAATCTAAGCAAAGGCATGAATCCTAGGAAATGAGAAGAGCAGTGACATCACATGTCTTTTTTTCTTTTTTTGAGACAGTGTCTTACTCTGTTACCCTAGATAGAGTTTCATGGCATCATCATTACTATAGCAACCTCAAACTCATGGGCTCAAGGAATCTGCCTGCCTTACCCTCTTGCACTACTAGGACTACAGGTGCCTGCTACAATGGCTGGCCAATTTTTCTATTTTTAGTAGAGATGGGGTCTTATTCTTGCTCAGGCTGGTCTCAAACTCCTAAGCTTGAGCAATCCACCTGCCTTGGCTTCCCAGAGTGCTAGGATTACAGAAGTCAGCACTCCCAACCTACCTTATAGTTTATGCCAAACCTGAACAATAGAGCTTAGATTTTGTTATTCCTATGGAATTTAGGGTACAATGATCAAGCCTCAGAGCAATAAGTGTGATTCTCCAAAGGGAAATTTACTCAGGTAAAAATTAGCTGGAATAATCCCTGATAAGCCCACCCAGCTGACTTCAAGGAAATTTGCTATTACCCAGGTTATAAGAAAAGAGATATTATGTAGGAACCATTATCAAAGAAATTCAAGGCTGCAAGTAGGCAACAATTTATAACATTTTTGTAGTCCTTCAAATTTCATTAGAGTCTAGATAAAAGTAGTCCTTGACAATAAATGCCCATTGGTGCCTGGTAGCAGCAGACACAGAGGCTTTATAGATGAAAACACTTTAACCAAGGCCATGCCGCTGGACAGGGGACCCCAGTTTTCCTAGGTTTGGGCAAGTTCATGAAGGGAACATCTTAGCCTTTCACCCTGAGCTGGAAGGACTGCATTCATTCCTTTGTCAATAACACTCATTAACGTTGAATACCTGTTTCTATTTGCTAAGTCCTGGCCAAATGTAATTCTCAAGACCTAATACCCTAGATAAAGAGCCCAGGTAGACTCCCTAGTTAGTTAGTTCTTTCCCCCTTCCAGAAGCTCTGGTACTTACTTCTTTTGTATTCCTTTCTAACTTCTAATAAAAATCCTATCTTACCAATGAAAAAAAAATAATGCCCAGAAATAATTTTCTATGAACAATGAGTCCAAATAAGTGCACAAGGAGACAAGGCACTATGAGGAATAATAAAAAGAAAAAATACATCAACAAACCACCAGAAACGAACACTAAACTCAGAAATGTTTATAAGTTATTCTTTTGAAATATTAGATTAGTAAATACTTGAAATATTAATAAATTTCAGAGGGGACGAAACTGAGGTGAAGTAGGCATTTGCAGACAGTGTAAATTGGTGACAATTTTCTAGACAATTTAACAATTGTTTGGGCAATTTTTTCCGGGTACTTTAACAATGTCTAATACAACTTTAAATTTACATTCTTTTGACTCTAAGACTATACTTTCAGGAATTATTTCTATAGTTCATTACATTCTTTTGACTCAAAAAGTTCTGTGCTAAAAATTTATCTTTATATAAACAAGTATAAATATGCAAAGGTATGTTGTATTACACTGTTTCCATTTTCTGTTGAGAAAACTAATGAAGCAGAAGTATTTATTTATTTATTTTTATTAAATCATTGCTGTGTATATTAATGCAATCATGGAGTACAATGTGCTGGTTTCAAATACAATCTGAAATATTTTCATCAAACTGTTTAACATAGCCTCATGGCATTCACATACAGAGAAGGAAGAACCATGTTGCCCATAAGGATGGTCTTACAAACAAAATACAAATATAAAAAT
>CAUYON010078115.1:0-18730 GCA_963573935.1 Arctocebus calabarensis | reverse complement strand
TTAACAAGCTATGGTATATGTACACTATGGAATACTATTCAGCCATTAAAAAAAATGGAGACTTCACAGCCTTTGTATTAACCTGGATGGAAGTGGAACACATTATTCTTAGTAAAGCATCTCAAGAATGGAGAAGCATGAATCCCATGTACTCAAGTTTGATATGAGGACAATTAATGACAATTATTGAAATGGTTAGGGTGAAGGAAGGGGAGAGCAGAGAGAGGAAGAATGAAGGAGGGGCTGGGAAAGGAAGAGCAGAGAGAGGGAAGGAGTGAGGGGGGGTGGGGTCTTGGGGTCTTGGTGTGTGCCACACCTTTTGGGGGCAAAACATGATTGTAGGAGGGACTTTTCCTAACAAATGCAACCAGTGTAACATGGTTTCTTGTACCCTCAATGAATCCCCAACAATAAAAATAAATAAATAAATAAAATAAATAAATAAAAGAAATAGACTAAACGATTTTAGGAAAGTCTTGTATAAATATGTGACATTAACATAAAATAATTAGTTTTTTAATAAGATAGATAATAAAAGATTTATTTTTTGTTCAAAGGTAAAAAAAAAAAAGAATATAGTGGAAAAGAAGAAAGGCCTAAAATCTCTGGTGTAAGCTATTATGTTAAGAAACAAACAGAAATGAATAAAGTAAGCAGAATAAATAATAAAGAGCAGAAATCAATGAAATGAAAAACAACAGCAAAAATAAATAAAACCAAAATCTTGTTTAGAAAAAAAATCAGTAGAATTGATAAACTTCTAGCTAAAGTAATAAATAAAACCATTATGATTTTCAAGAAGTAAAGAGAGAACACAAGTATAAATCCTACATATATTAAAAGGATAACAAGCAGTATTGTTATCCAACAGCTGTTGTTATGCCAACAGCTATTTGTGGTGGGCGGGGTGGGGGGGAGATCTTATTTGTAATGTTTGCCAATTTCCCTGTAGTAAATATTCCCATCCTGACTTCTTTCAAGATATTGATATGATGTCATTAAATGCAAAGTTAGAAATGGATGCTCACATAGACAAGTTAGATCGAGTTCCAACCATCACAATCCCTCAAAATAGACACAAAATCCTTTCCTAAATACTACAAATAATTTTATGCCAATAAATTCAACAACTTAGATGAAATGAACTTTTTGAAATACATGACTTAGCTCAGGCTACTGTAACAAAATGCCATCGACTGGGTGGCATAAACAGCAGATATTATTTCTCACAGTTCTGGAGGATGAGAAGTCCAAGATTGAGCTGCCAACGAATTCAGTTCCTGGTAAGAGGTCTCTTCCGGGCTTGCAGATGACCGTCTTCTCTCTTCACTGTATATGTTCTTATATGGTGAAGAGAGAAAAAAAACCCTAGTTTCTCTTCCTCTTCATATGAGGATGCTGATCTTACAGTGCTTTATTTAAGCCTAATTACCTTGTATATGCCCATTAAAGGATAAGGTGCCAACATAAGAATTTTGGGAGACACAAACATTCAGTCCATAATAACATGAATTACCAAAACTAAGTCAAAAAGAAATTTTTAATAAGTATCCAAGCAACTATCAAAAGAACTGAATGTGTAATTTTAAAACCCTCCCCCAAAAGAACAATGCTCAGGTAAATATAACTCATTGGTGATTTCTCTGACACATTTAAGGAGCAAATCTTACCAGCCCTACACAAACTCCTTCAGAAAGCAAAGAACACATAAATACTTCCTAACGCAATTTCTGAAGCCTTAATACCAAAATCAAAGACATTACAAGAAAAAGAAACTGTGGACCAAATTCCTTAGAAAAATATACAAAATTCATAATAAATATTAGCAAAGCAAATCTAGCAATATATAAAAATGATAATGTATTAACCAAATAGGATTTATTGCACAAATGAAAGATTGGTTTCAGATTTGAAAATCAGTCAATGTAGTTCACTATATGATCATCTCAATAAATCCAGAAAAGTGTTTGAAAAAGTTCAACACTCATTCACTCGTCCTCATCCAAACTAGGAATAGAAGGAAACTTCCTTATCCTGATATAGGTTATCTAGAAAAAACTATAACCAAAATCATACTTAATGTTAAAAGAATGAATGCTTCCTTCTACATTTAGGAAAACTGAATAAATATATATACCCTGTAATTCACTCCTCAACAGAAATGTAGCTATATTGGCATCGAAGACATGTTTAAAATTTTGCACAGTTGTGTTTATTCATTATACCACCAATCCTAATATCTATCACTATTAGAATGGATAGGTAAATTGTGGTATGGTCATACAATGTAGATGAATGATCATACTGTAAGATAATTAGGGGTGTCCAACTTTCTTTTCCCTCTGCCACACATTGGAAGATGAGTTGTCTTGGGCCACGTATTAAATACACAAACACTAATGAGAGCTGATTAGGAAAAAAAGAAAAGGGTCTATGCATTCTTTTGTGGCATCTTACACCATAGTCAACCCAAAAAAGTCCTCACAAAATCAATATGCAGCCTGCAGGCCACACGTTGGACACCCTCCCGCTAGATCGATGAACCGCTGATATTTGCCACAACATGGATAAAGCTCACAAGCCAGATACAAACACCTACATACTATGAATTCGTGTATACAAAGCTCAAAAATAAGGAAGATAGGTCAGGGTGATAAAAGTCAGAATAGAGGTTGTTTTCAAGGGAAAGTAGTGAATGGATGGGGCTATGAGGAAGCTTCTGGAATGCCAGTAATTTTCTATTTCTTGATATGTGTTGGTGATTACACAAGTGGACTGGCTTTCAAGAAACTTACGAAGTCATGTGATATGAGCCGTATTTGTTTCTGTGTGTGTCATAGTGCAATTTTTAAAATGACTTTAAAAGTCATGGTGCATTTACACTCTAAAATTCCACATAACTATTTTTTGATGAGTTAACTCTCTATATATACTAATTTTAAAATCTGTACAAGTCACTTTAAGGGAAAATAAGCAAAAAAAAATCATGTAACATTAAATTTTTAAATGGTTTAGTTATCATACATTTAAGAGAGAGTGTGTCTTGCTTCTGTCTTGTCTGTTTTCTGTTAATTTTAACAAAATCTGTGAAACTGGGTACTTTTAAGGAAGGGGGATTTATTTCTTGCAGTTATGAAGACTGAGAAGTCCAAAGTCAAGGGCTATTTCTGATGAGAACCTTCTTGCTGGTGAGGACTCTGCAGAGTCCAGAGGTAGCATAGGGCATCACATGGCCAGGGGTCTGGAGCAGGCTAGGTCAGTTCTTCCTTCCTCTTCATATTGTGGGTCACTAAGAAATTTTGGGATTGACTGTATCGTGGTACATTATTCCACTTGCAAGAAACATGGTCGACAGTGCCCTTTCTGATTCACCTGTGCAAGTTTCAACTTGCTCAGATAATCGGTGTTGCTAGAAGGGCTTCATTTGTTTCTGTCCTCTCAGATTTTACATTTCCTGATTTTTGTGTATCTTGAAACCTTCATAATGACCCACATGTATAAAGATGACCCACATGTAAAGCCACTCCCATGAGAACCCATTGATCCACTTTCTAATCCCTCATTAGAGCTCTCATGACCTAATCACTTCTTAAGGCCCCTCCTTTCAATACTACCACATAGGGGATTAAATTTCAACTTGAGTTTTGAAAGGGACAGATATTCACACCATACCAGAGAAAGAGAGGATACACTCTGACAATTAAGTTCAAAAACTCATCCTAGAAAAAGTGGTACATATCTCATTGCTGAATATCACTACGGTCACCTTCAAAGTACTCCCCTGGGGAAGCTGTGCACTCACACCAGTGCCTAGTCTACCCTTCAAAGGAATTTTGCAATCCTTTCTGGAATGACCGTCAGAGCTGTCATCCTACAAAGATCTAACAACTAAGTTTGCGAACTTCCCTCTATGTGCTTATGTTGGCAGCACTCTACAAACAACTCGGTACGGTTTTGTAATCTTGGTATACCGGTGTCTCACAGCTGTGTTTATGTTGACATGTGGGATTATCTTGCTGAGTGGCTTTTGTCATTGTCATCACTCATTTGTTTGTGTTATAGGACAACATCTCTGATGGTCATTCCAGAAAAAAATCTCCAAAATTGCTTTAAAGGGTGGACTAGGCGCTGGCTTTGGTGCCAGTCTCCCAAGGGGAGTACTTTGAAGGTAACCGTGCTGTTATTCAGTAATGAGGTATGTAGCACTTTCTCTAGGATAAGTTCATGAACTTAATAGTCAGACTCCAGACATTTTACATAAATGGATGGATAGGTAGTAAGAAATGTTAAGTTGGTAGTTTTGAATGAAACATCAAGATATAATAAATTCGAAATTCAAAAGTGAAAATGTTGACCAAGATGAAAAATTCTAAAGGCAATATCTCAGTCTGTGGCTTATCATGGCATCGAGAGGGTGGTCTCTGGAGAGCAGTTTACCCTCTGTGCAGGCGATTGTCTATAGATAATTTTAAAACAATAATAAAACCAACTATAATTTGATCTGCTTTTTCTTACTACCATGGATTGGCAATTCTAAATAGTGACAGTGATAAGATATTCCTCCTTGAAAATAAAATTTGTTAATCTAAGTTCTAAATAATTGCTGCTATTACAGTTGAGTTTTAATAATATGTATGCAAGTTTCAAATTAGCATGTTTTATTACTTATCCTTTATTAAATTCTATCTTACATAGAAGTTAATATAAAGAACTTCCCAGTTAAATGCTTTTCACCCAACACACATGAACTCAATTACAATGTTTATTTGACGGGTAATTTTATAATGTTTGGAAATCATTTAAGCTTGTAAACTAAGAGAAGTAGTACTTTTGCTTGATAAATAAAAGTTTTAGTTCATAAACAAAAACTGTTTTTTTCTTTTTGAGACAGAATCTTACTTCGTTGCCCTCAGTAGAGTGCTGTGGTGTCATAGCTCACAGCAACCTCAAACTTTTGGGCACCAGCAATCCTCTTGCCTCAGCCTCCCAAGCACCTGGGACTACAGGGATCCACCACAACACCAGGCTATTTTTTTAGACACAGGGTCTCACTCTTGCTCAGGCTGGTCTTGAACACCTGAACTCAGGCAATCCACCCACCTCAGCCTCCCAGAGTGCTAGAATAACAGACGCAAGCCACCGCACCTGACACATAAACAAAAACTGTTATTGAATTTAAATAAAATTTAACTTTAAAATTTAATTATTAAAATTTAATTTTAATTAATTGTTTTAGAACTGAAACATCAAAAAATATATTACTGATACTGAAAAAATTGCCATATTGAGGAGGGAAAGTGTTAAATACATTAGGGACAAAACCACCTACTTTGCAAAGATACTGTAGGGATTAAATAAGAAAATGTATATAAATTTCATGGCATACTGCCTCGTGTATAGTAGATGCTCCATTCATGGGAGCTTTAGTTATTAACCTTTGTAAGTGACTGGTCCCCTATCCTCTTTCATCAGCCACTTGACCCTCCATTTCCAGACTTTGTCTGATAAGTTGAGATTCAAACTGAGATTGAAAGTTTCAACTATGTCCCATGCCCTGTGCTTAAGTATTTTATGTGCATTATTTAATTTATTTTTCACAAAAAAACCTATGAACACTATTTTTATCCTCATCTGTCATATTATAAAACTATACTTAGGGAGTTGTAATTTTATCACACTTGTTTGGCTGATAAACGAAAGTTTTAGGATTCAACTTGTTTTTCTGATAGTAATCCTGCACTCTTTCTCTATAATTATCCTGCAAATTGTCTGCACCACCATTGGGATCACCATCCTTATCCTCATTGCTACTGTTTATGAGCACCTACTCAGCATGAATTGGTTGGTAATTATGCATGGAACTATATTATTTTTTGTTCGTTTTACAGTCAGGCTCTCACTTTGTCAACTGGCATAATCATAGCTCACTGCAACCTCAAACTCCTGGCTCCAGTAATCCACCTGCCTCAGGCTCCCAAGTAGCTAGGACTATAGGTGTGTACCACCATGCTTAGCTAATATACATATGTGTGTGTGTGTACATATATACATATATATAATATAGAATCATATATATTATATACATATATAATTATTTTAGAGACAGGGTCTTGCTATATTGCCTGGCTGATCTTGAACTCCTAGGCGCAAGCAATCCTCCCACCTTGGCCTCCCAAAATGCTAGGATTGCAGGCATGAGCTACTGTGCTTGGCCATGACTTTGTTTAATATAGTTTATATGAAACAATGCCCCACATTTTACCACTTTCATTTTAGTCCTTTACACCTTCCTGTACCTCAGACCTTCTATCTGGGATAATTTTCTATCTGTTACAGTATGTTCTTTAGAATTCCTTTAGTGAGGGTCTACTGGTGGCAAATTTTCTGTTTTTGTCTATCTAAACATGAGTGTATTTAATCCTCATTGTTGAAAAATATTTTCACTCGGTACAGAATTCCAGGTCCGTAATTATTTTTTCTCTGCACATCGAAGACATCATTCCACTATCCTCTGCCTCCATTTGTTTCTGTAGAAAAGTCAACCATCCCTCTTTTACATATAATCTATCTATCTTTTCTCTCCTACTTAGAATATCTTTTATTTGGGGAATCTGCAACTTCACTATGTTATATTTTTCTTTTAATTAATCTAGAAGGTATTGTTCTTTTTTCAAGCCTGAAAAGTTCTCCATCATTATCACCTCACATCACCCATTCCCTTCACCCTTCCTTCTTCCCACTCTCTCATCCACTTTCTCTCCTCTCCTTCTGGAGCTGTGATCAAACTACATTTAAACTTCTAACTCAGTCCCTTAGGATGGAGTCTCATTATGTCACTCTAGGTAGAGTGCCACGGTGTCACAGCTCATCGCAACCTCAAACCCCTGGGCTTAAGCAACTCTCTTGCCTCAGCCTTCCAAGTAGCTTGGACTTGGCACCCGCTATAACACCCAGCTATTTTTTTTTTTTTTGCAGTTTTTGGCCAGGGCTGGGTTTGAGCCCACCACCTTCGGTATATGGGGCCGGAGCCCTACTCCTTTGAGCCATAAGCGCCACCCCTCAGCTATTTGTTTTTATTATAATTGCCATTGTTGTTTGGCAGGCCCAGGCTGGGTTCAAACCTGCTAGCCCTGGTGTATGTGGCTGGCATCCTAGCCACTGAGCTATAGGCGCCAAGCCATCTTTGGGCTAATTTTTAATAATTTTCTTATTTCGTTGTTATTTTTATTTATTTATTTATTTATTTATTTTAAGACAGAATCTCACTTTGTCACCCTCAGTAGAATGCTGTGGCGTCATACCTCACAGCAACTTCAAACTCTTGGGCTCAAGCAATTCTCTTATCTCTTTCTTCCGAGTAACTGGGACTATAGGCTCCCGTCATAACACCCAGCTATTTTTTAGAGACGGGGTCTCACACTTGCTGAGGCTGGTCTCAAACCTATGAGCTCAGGCAATCCACCCACCTCGGCCTCCCAGAATGCTAGGATTACAGGTGAGAGACACCAGACCAGGCCTAATCTATTGAATTTTTTAACTGCAACTTTTTTTTGCTTTTCTAGGAGTATATTTGCTAATCTACTTACTTCTCACTCCTATTAAACTTCCTCTTATTTCTTAAGTGAATTAAGTTAATATATGAAACTAATTTTTGCATTCTTTGTATAATAATCCTAATTTCTGAACTTCTAGAAAGTCTCCTATGTAGTATCTCATCCTCCCTTCTCTCTCTCTTCCTTTCCCTTTCCTCCACACTGTGACCTTGTTTGTCTAGTAATTTCTACATAGGAGTTTTTAAAGCCTGGGATGAAAGTGACTTTCTCTAGAGATAATTGTCCTCAGTCACAAATTCTCAGAAGCAGTTTTATTTTCCTCCAAGGATGGCATGAATGAAGGTTCACCCCATGTCAACCTTCAAGACAAGCCATTTTCCTTGCACTTGTAGGAGGGGGTCATTGATTTCTACTTCACTCTTAAGGACTCCTTTGTACTACTAGCTCCATATTAAACTTCCCACTTTGGGCAAGCTCTGTATTCTGATAGCTTACTCTCTAACCTCAAGATATATAAAATAAGTGCTCCTTTTGGCTTGGTTCAACAAACACCTCCAAATCAAAAGCTAGCTAAATCCTCAGTGGACTCTTCTGAGTCTCTGTCTTCACTTATTTCCTGACCTGAATATACCTTACTATCTTATCAGCTTATGGATACCTTTAAGATTTTTTCAGTCCAAGGTTTTTACCTGTTTCTAGTAAAGTGGTTGTCTACTTGGTCCACAATGTATCCAGAAAGGGAAGTATCTAGGGTTCAGCTTTCTTATCTTCAATCCCTGCCTCCCAGCGTTATTGGGGAGACCAAACAAGCTAACCATTTTTCAAATAAGCAGTAAACCAAAGTTTCTGTGATGAGAAACTGGTGTCAGATGTCTTGAGGGAGTAGTGATGACACACGCACAAAGGTGTCCAAGTGAATCCACTTCCAAGAGCAGGAAGTCACCCTTCAGTGCCACAAAGAACCTTTATGTCCTCTACTTGACTCTCAGCATCTTGGTACCAGGACACTCCATTCTCTGCAAGCAATGAGCTATGGAAACAGGCTTCAAAGATGCGGTGAATGTGAGCTGGGTCTTGCAAGGGATGCAGATGGAATTAGGGAAGACTAGAGAGAGAGCACTGGCAAAAGGGGTGGCATGAATGAAAGAGAGAGACCTGCAAGGGTAGGCTGAGCTCAGCAACTATGAGTTGTCCCGTATGGGCAGAGATGGGAGAGCCTAGGAAGGAAGGATGGTTTGGATGACTGCTGCCTTGTATGTCAGGTCAAGAAGTGTCCACTTCCTCATTAGGCCCTGGGGAGCCCCTCTAGGCTTGTAAGCAGAGGAATGACACAATCAGGTAAACAGAGGCAAAGACTATATCTGTGTCACTCATCAATATGATATGTGTCTAACACCAAGCAAATTGCAGGCACCCCACAAATATTTGATGAAATGAAGCTTCTTGGCCTTGGCCTCTTAGGAATCCAGATAATACAGCTTTGCTCATTTAGTCTGGACATATATGGGCAGGACATGAAATAACTTTAATAAAAATTTCCAAACACACATTCAGTGACTCCCTGAGTCATCCATCATCCATGCTGTCATTGGCTACTCGCTGGCAGTCCCAGAATTTCCTTCTTATCCTTGACGGACTTCTTGAGCAAGCCCATGCTATTTCCTGGACATCACTTCATCTTCCTAACAAGTCTCACTTTGTTGCTGTCTTTCTCAGCCCCAAAAAGCTTCCCTAGGGTAATTGTCTTTGAGGAACAGACGTCTCCTCCAACCCACAAGGAGGATTTCGTGATCCAGACTGATCCTTCTCGTGGTGGTTCATCCTGATATGGCCTGAGGATGCAAATGGCCAGCTGGGTCCTGCCCTAGGATGAAAAAGTATTATCTTTCCACTCAAGTCATTAAGCTGGAAGGGTAAGATTCTAGAACTGCCTGTGGCCATAAACTCCTTTCCAGCTTACTCTACACACAAAGGCAACATGCAGAGAGTAATAGACATAAAAAAGAAGGAATGAGAGAGCTCTGGAGAGAGAGGATGCAGGGCTATCTAAGGCACATGACCATGGAACCCTGGAGGATGTTGTATCACATGAACCAACAAATTATGCTCTTGTCCCACTTAAGTCAAGTTAAATTGAGATTCTGTCATCAAAAGGATTCCATGGCCCAGTGCCTGTACCACACTGGTTACGGCGCTGGTTATGGCACCAGCCGCATGCACTGAGGCTGGTGGGTTCGAGCCTGGCCCCGGCCAGCTAAACAACAGTAACAACTGCAAAAAGAAAATAGCCGGGCATTGCAGTGGGCGCCTGTAGCCCCAGCTACTTGGGAGGCCAAGGCAAAAGCCTCACTTAAGCCCAAGAATTTGAGGTTGCTGTGAGTTGTGATGCCATTGCACTCTATCCAGGGTGACATAGTGAGACTGTCTAAAAAAAAAAAAAAAAAGGATTCCAACTAACTCAGAAAATTCTCACGTGTGTTACTTTGAGATCCACCAAAGGTATGAAGCCAGTCCTCTCCATGTCAGCCCAGCGTTCATCCTCATCAAGGTGGACTACTCAACTCCTTCCCCTTGCTGAAACTTGAAGACAACAAGGCTCAGAGAGGTTCAGGACATACCCTGAATCACACAGCTACCGGGAGCTGGAAACTGATCCTGGGTTTCTCCATCTGGAATTATTTCTTCTAGAGACTGTTGGGATTGTGGGTGAGGACAGAGAATATCTGGCTGCCATTTCCTGCTGGGTGGTCTCAGCCTCAATTTTGACCTGTTTAGTTCAACTAGGAAAGTGCTCAGTCTCTGTGTGGTGCATGTTAGCTACCATGTATCTGTTAGCTACCATGTATCTACAACAAGGAAGTTACAGGCACAAAGTCTGTTACTGAGATTTTTGTCTATATTTATTCATTTAAAAATTTTTGTGAAATAATTGTAGATGCATAAGAAGTTGCAAAGATAGTAGAGAGTTCCTATTGACCTGTCACTAGCTTCCCCTGTCTACAGGATAGAGAACAGATTATTGGGATGGGTGAAGGCTGAGGAAAGGGAGTGGGATTGACTAAGCGAAAGAGTTGTGCATCTCACTTGTGGCATGGATGACATGAACCTGGAAGAGTGATAAAATGTTGTAGAATGATACACAGATATACCAAAAATAAGCACGTGCAAAAAGCATGAATTAAAGTCTGTGGCCTAGTGTATTGCATTGTGCCCCTCAACGTCTTGGTCGTGGTAATGTACTTAATTATGTAATATGTCACCATGGGGGAAGCTAGTGACAGGTCAATCGGAACTCTCTACTATCTTTGCAACTTCTTATGAGTCTACAATTATTTCACAAAAAACATTTAAATGAATAAATATGGGCAAAATACCCAGTAATAGAGGTTATGCCTATGACTTCCTTTTGTAGATATCTTGCAATATAAGTTTTGCTCATCACTCTTTTGAAATTACAGGAGTTGGTAGACTGGCGGCTAGAACTTGTTATTTAACGCATTCATAAAGAAGCACATGTATTATCTCAAATTTGTTTTTAAATATTTTGATAACTGTATTTCAATATAATTAGCTTTCTGTGTAATCTTCTGGTTTTATTTTATGCATTAAGAAAACATTGTTCTGAGAAGGCAGTCCTTCAATTTCCTCAGGTCCATAGCACAGAAAAGATGCACCCAGCATGTCAGCAAACCAGCCTGGTTTAGGAGAGCAAAGTGGGTTTAACAACACTCTGCTTTCCAAACTCATTTGGAAGAAATAGCTGTCTTCCAGGAGGAAGAGAAATCCCCTCTCCTTATTAGAACAGGTCTCAGGGTGGCTGTTTACTCTGCCAGGTGGAGTCCACCCCCGGTCCACTCTGGGGCCACATGGTGGCCTTTGAGACAAAGAACAATGCTACATTGTGGCTTCAGATAAAAAAGAAACTTGGCCCAACTGCCCAGGTAAGAGTGACTGTCCTCTTAATATTAATTCAGAGGGTGTGCCCCTCGCCCACACCCTTGCCACTTTCGCCTTTGCGGCAGTTGTGTAGAACGTGATCCCACTGCCTTCCGATGGGTGGTCAAAGGCCAGCACGCCGGGCACTTTTATTGTCAGCTGCCTCAGTAATCTTTAACCTCCACTGGCCAAAGGGCTGAAAGACAAAACAAACATGGGTTGGGCACCAGAGAGTGACTCAAGTGAGCCAGTTCACCCCTCTACCTGTGCCATGCCTCCCAACACCTCTGAGTCCTCAAAGGTAGTCAGAAAGCTGGAACAAATGCCCAAGCCCACCTAGTGGGATGCCATCCGCGTCTCTCCCTTGGTTGCAGTGGGTCGCAGGAGTCGGGGGTTCAGGGGAAACGGCAGACACCCTCTAGCCACAGTAGTCAACCCTGGCTGGTGGCAAAGGCCTCTACTAGGGTCAGTCCGGGAGCAAAAGAGGCTGAGAGGAGCAGTGGGTGCCTGGGCTGGGGCATCAGCCGGGCCTAGAGCTGAGGCTGACCTGACTCTACCATTCGTCTGACTGCCCGCCTGGAGTCTCAGTTTCCTCATCTGTGAAATGGAGACACCGATGTCTCCCCTCACCATCATGACCAGCCACTGCCACTTGCTGAGAATTTGCCCCTAGAAAGGACATAACTTTCTTTAATTCTTTAATGAATTAGGCTTCCCTCTCTCCATTTTGTAAGAGGTGGAATGGGCTAATGGTGACACCAAGATCTGATCCCAAGACCCAAAGCTGTCCTCTCGACACTTGGCTGCATGTGGAAAGCTCTCTCAGCAAACGTGGTGGCAGTGAGGTGGGATCACAGCCCCAGTGGGCAGACATGGGCACTGAGCCTTAGCCCCCATTTAAGGAAGGAGTGGGTTGTGGTTGAAGCTTGAACCATTTGCTCCCAGGACCCCTGAAACGTCCAGTACATCTTCCTTCCTTTTAAACTGAGGAAGGCTGAGCACATCCATAGGCAACTATTCTTGTCACTAGCATGAGCAGGTTCAACCACCAGGGCCCGAATCCACTTTATGTGCAAAGACAGAGATCCAGGCGTCCCTAAGTGGTCCCTGGTGACTCAGCAGTGCCTGTGTCTGTCAGTTGCCTCACTCTGTGATCAGAGCAGTCGTCACTGTGCAGAGGAAGAACAGAGAAGGAGAAATGGACCAAATCCAACCCCATCCTCAGCCCAAGAATGTTATTAATCTGGATCTGACTCCTTAAAATCCCTTTTCTTTACAATGCTGGTCAGCTCTAGGTCTCTGCTAAGCTGGTAGAATTTCCCCCCTCTCTGGCCATCCAGGGCTGGGGCCCCAGCCAAGCCCTCACCAGCCCTGCTGATAAAGTTACCTTCCGTGCCTGGGGCAGAAGGTCGGGAAAAGTCAGCAACAGTTTGAAGAAGGTTATGGTCTTGGGGTTCTACACCAGGGTGGGGCATGGGGAGGGAGAAAGATAAGAGTGGACAATAAAAACTAAGCAGAAAGGGACAGTGAGGGGAGCTGGCATGGGATCATGGCCCCCAGCGGTGCCATCTCTTTATGACCCATAAAGGGCACATAAACAGGCAGCAATGACAGCCTTATCTCCCCCTCTGAATCTGTAAATGATCATCCAGAGTCCACCACTGGCCTCTGAAGCAACAGCTGTCCTGGTCACACAATGGGAACTGAGCCCAGGATGGAGAGGCGGGGAGGTTGAGCTCCTGGCTGGGAGACCCTGGGCCTGCAGCTGCTGCTCGATGAGTGGACCCTGGATGTTTTGGGTGACATGAGACCAGGGCAGCTTGCATGTGGACGAGGAGCTCACTCCCATGCGGTAGATGGGCCAGGGCAATGCAGGCTGTTAGGGGTTATTCTTCATAGCATGAGAGGTCACTGAACCACAAGGATCATACTGAAAAGTGGGACTGGGAGGTGCTGTGACATCTCTGAATAAGTCAGCAGCATCCCACCCCACCCGTTGAACAGTGAATGTTGTGATAATTCCTTGTCATCCTTGCAGCAGGCCTCAGGAAGTGTGTCTTCCCAGCTGAGGCACTGTGAGAGCACCTTTTAGGCCTCTAGCCCAAGGGGACTAGCTGACCTATGGCTCTCACCCCCTAGCATGCTCTGAAATCTATCACTTGGTTTTTGACAAAGCCAAGATCTGGCATTCTGGGGGCTGCTCCCAGCCAGGGCCCAAGCCTGGCAAATGTGAGAATGCATGGATATGGGCTGGGGCTTCCCTTGACACCCTGGCCCTGGCAGCCAAGGCCCAAAGCTACCCAGAGCATTCTCCATGGGCCACCACTTCCCCACCTCACAGCCTCTCCTCCTCCCTCCTCTGTCCTACCCTGGTAGGGAGCCCAAGGGCCAGGCTGACCTTACTTGTGACCTGTACGACCCAGGCCTCTTGACCCTCTGGCTCCCTGCTGGGTCCAGCCAACAGGAAGCCCAGACTGGAGACTGGTAGGGAGGTCAGCATTCCTGCCTTGCTCCCTTCCTGGGTCAGCACCCAGATCCTGGCAGTGGCTTTGTCCTCCCACCACTTCAGCCTTTACCAGCCAGCCTATTCCATGACTCCAGCTCTCACCTGAACCCCGAAAACAGCACTATGCTGCTCTTCCCCCTCCAGCTTGGGGAGGGAGGTCTGTTAACCCTGCTCACACCTCTGTGAGAAGTCCCTGAGTTACATTCCCTTCCTGCATGGGATGGAGAGAGACTCTATGGTGAGGACCAGAGGCCTCCCTCAGGGTGGTAGAAAAGCTGGGGTAGGGAGGTGCCTGTGGCTCAAGGAGTAGGACGCCAGCTCCATATACCAGAGGTGGCAGGTTCAAACTCAGCCCAGGCCAAAAACTGTAACAAATAAAAAAGAGAAAAAGAAAAACTGGGGCAACTTGTTGTCCTTGCCTACTGCTTCAGTGCCCCCATCTCCCACCCAGGTAACTTCCTCTCTCTCCCAATTGCTGCTGTCCTATCCAGGAGGGAGCTTCTCTCTGCGATGGCCATCCCTTGGCCACTGGGTTTGCTGTTCTGACCCAGCGGGGCCTGTCTGAGGAAGGGAACGAAGAAGAGCAGATGGCCCAGGGCAGGTTACAGGGTCTCAGCTCCCCCGAGGAGGCTACCTGGGAAAAGAAGGGGCATTGGGGTGACGTGCTGTAGGCTGCTGGACTGATAAGGTTGGGTAGAGACACCTCTGCCCTCCGCCCAGGGTACCGTGCTATGGGGCGACCCCCGCACTCACCCTCCATGGCAGTAGCATCTGGGCAGGGCCTGCCACCCAGAGGGACATCAAATCCTAAGTGGAAGAGGAGTGGAAAGGAGTGGACATGGACCGGGTCTGAGACCTGAGTGTTCAACAGCACAGGATTTTGCCCAAGGGACTTCCCATGAAAAGAGCTCCGGCACAGAGAGAAGGGGCCATGTACCAGTCCAGTGGGGTGAAGAGGGCGAGAAAGCAGAGCTATTTAGTGGGTGGCCCCACCCAGCTGGTCAGAAAATCTTTACAGTCACATAAGACGCAGGTCCCAGGCTTTGAAAAATATCAGAGAAAACTATTCCAACTAGTAACGCTGGAAATAAAACAACAACTGGCAGACTCTTGGCCGCCCCCACAACCCTCCCCTCTGTTCTGTTCTTTCCTTTGGACATACCATTTGCCCACCATCCTCTGCTAATTAATACTACAGTACTAGGCGAATACACTTTATTATCAGCGCTCCTAGTACACAAATACGACATAGTAACACGCTGTCTTGTTGTTATGATATAACCGCAGTAAGGAGGGCACCATGTAAAGGTGAAAAGAGTTGAAATTTCAAAGCCCGGAGCCTGGCTTTGAAGTCTGGAGCATTTCTGTGCCCAGCACCCCACTCCCACCTCTGAATGCTTAGTGCACACCTGCCATATGCCAAACACTGCAAAGTGCATCTACATGTGTTTTCTCCATTTTCTCATTTAATTCTTGCAGAAGCCCTGGGAATACCCTTTGCTGCATGGTTCTGGATCTCTCTAAACCTCGGTCTCCTCACCTATAAAATGGGATCATAATACTTCCATGACTATCTTGGACCAAGGATTGAGGAAATCAGCATCCAGAACACTTTGGAAAAGGACTATCTGTGAGTGTCCGTCTTCCTTACTGGGCTGTAGGCCTCAGGACATAGATGCTGCCCTGGTTTTGCTGACACCCCAGCTTCCCAGAAAAAGGTTGGCACAGGAGGGTACTCCTGAGAAGTATTTTCTGGGCAAATGCATGCAGCTAATCTTCTTTTTAAATAAATTATTTAGGGGCTTGTGATGTTTAAATAAAAAGTCAAGACAGCATACAGGTGAATTGTATTTTGTGGAAACCCAAATTGTTATACAAGGATTTGCTGCAGCATGATGTGACAATATGAATGAAGTCTCAGGGAACAGCACAAAATTGAAATCAAGGTATATCCCATGACCGCCCTCATCCCCATTTTAAAAATGAGAAATCACCTCATCTCAGGGTAGGTGGGGCAGAGGGCACAGTACACTGTGCCTGCCATTGCCACAAGGGGGCGCCACATTATCTGGTATGCCCTGGTCCGTTGTGGTGTGGCCCATGGGAGTCTGTGGGACCTGGTGCTCCAGTGCACCAGAATGACACTGTGCAGAGTGTGGTGGGGCGCTAGGTGGGCTTACCACAATGGCTGAGTTGAACCCACCTGCAAGGTCAGTCCTAGGAAAGTAAGGTAGCTTCTTGGGGGATGCAGGGAGGCCAGGGGCAGAGACCTAGAATGATTTCGGGATGTGTCCCATGGAGCTATGCACACAGGTGGCCCCTGGCAGAGGAGCACCTCCTCCTTTGGCCTGGGGGACTGAGTGGTCCAAGAAAGCTGATTCATAGAAATCTAAGCCTGAGTCAGCTGGTTGACCACATAGGCAGGGTGGCCAGACACAGAGCCTCTGTGAAGAGGGTGAGAAAAATCCTTGTTAGCTGAGCATCAGCCAGGCTCTCACCTCCACCCACCGGTGTGAGTTCTGTGTCCACTTCCTCCCTGGAATGCCCCAGCCATCTGGGCCCTGGCCCATCACTCTGTCAGTGCCAGTAGGAGGTGTCCAGGAGGACAACCAGACATGCCAGAGGGCCACTAGGCAATTCTTTCCCAGGACCTAGAGCACCTTGCTCAAGGCACACCTTCCTGGTGGAGCCGTTACACCTGTTCTCCCCTGCCAAGGTTCACCAGGAGGTCATGGGCCTGCTCACGGTCAAAGTACAGGGCTCTGACCCCCTGCTCCCCCAGGACCCTCCCATGGTGCTGAGATCCAGTCCAACTTCTCAGGAGCACCTGGCTGCTCGTGCTTCTCTTCTCAGGAGAGGCTAGAGGATTCGCCAGTGGCCAGCCGAGAACCCAGGGCTCTCCTCAGCCAGTGTGGATACTGCAAACACAAGTTACTGCCACCAAATCAGATATGCTCATTCCATCCTCCCCCCTTGCGTGTCATCGGCAGGCTGCTATGCACAGCAGGTGGCCTGGGAAGCATCTGTAGATTCCAACCGAGACTGTGTCCAAACACACCCTGGGCTACCCTGATGCCATTCTGTAGGACCTTGTCCTCCCACACCTGTTCACTCACCCATGGTTTAGTGAGGGTAGACGCACACCTGTGCACACTCACTCAGACACACACACACACACTCATATACCCCTCCTCCCCGGCACATGAGAACCCCAGGGAAGAAGGGTGGAAAGCATGTCCAGGCCCTGCGGTATTATATGTCTGGAATCCCAGTCGTTGCGTCTAGCCCAGCCTCTAAGAATAGGGATGTCCACATCCTCTCTCAGCCCCCAGACCCCCTCCCAAGTTCACGTCCCAAGAGGAGCAGATCATACTTCTTTCCCAGAAAGCTTATTTGTCACCCTGGTTACCTCCATGTACTGGATGCAGACCCTGACCACAGGCTGATTGCATGGGCTCAATTCCTGCCCCCATCTGCCTATTACTACCTATAAGATCTTGGGCAAAACTCACCTAGTACTTCTGAGTGTCAATGTCTTTGTGTAATTGAGAACACATCTCCATCATTTGTTCTCCTCTGATCTAATTCTTCATACTTCAGCTGCTGCCTCCTAGAAGCCCTCCTTGATCTCCCCAGGCAGAGTCAGTGCCTCCTCCTCTGACTACTTTGTCCCTTCACCTCACATGCCTGTCTCTCCCCTGCTGTGACTCCTTGAAGGCAGAGGCTGGTATGACACCAGTGCACATGGAAGGAGACCACAGAGCCCCCAGTCGCTGTCTGTGGAAGGCACCAGATAGAACAGGAGGGAAAGTCAGGGAGTGCAGGCTGCCTGGGGGTGCTTCTATGCGTCTCCCTGCAGTGTGGAAGACGCTGACTTTTCCATATGCTTTGCTCTTTCCTCCCCGCCCTGGCATTTGCCTAAGGAGCAAACTTTGGGGTTGGCAGCGACCCCAGGACTCCACAGCTCTCTGTTCCTTCCAAGGCTCCAGGAAGCAACTTGTTCAAAGAAGTTTGGATCCTGAGGGGAGGCTTCCTGGGGACTCTGTGAAGGGAAGTCCCCCTCCCCAAAGCAATTCTCCCTCCCAGGCACCCTCATTTCCTGCTTTCAGCTCTCTGGGACTGGGCTAGCTGCACCAAGAGCCCCTGACCTGGCCCTGCCCGAGAGGCCAGCTCATCAGAAGGTATGGCAGCCCCCAGCTCAGTCCAGCTAGTGTCCCAGTCCCCTCCCCCTGACTTGCACCTGGTCCTTGGCTCCTAACCTTCTCCTGTGTTTCAGACAACATTAGTGCCCTCAGAGCGCCTGCCTGCTGCAGCTCCGACCTAGGCCCTGTGCCCATGCATGGTACTGGCCTCCAGCCTTCGTGAGTTGTGTCTCACTCTGATACAGCCCCCCTCACCCCAGACCCAAGATGCCCAGGATTCGTGCCTGGCTGCCCTGACCTCGAAACAATGCCTGGACCTTCCTCCCTACCAGGGTTGACAAAGCATCATTTGGAAACTCATTTTGGCTGTTGAACTGAAGAGTATAGACCACAAATCAGGACACTGAGGTTTGAGCTTGACCTCCCTGTTATGTCACCAAAGAGCTTGGGATTCTGTGTCCTCATGTGCAGAACAGGGCCAGTGGCCCCAACCCAGTGTGGGCTGCAGAATCCCAAAGAGCATGTGTATCTATTCCTGCCTCTCCTGAGACATTGGCTGGGATTGGAATTCTCAACTTGTCCCCCTCTTCTGC
>CAUYON010078107.1:0-20380 GCA_963573935.1 Arctocebus calabarensis | reverse complement strand
TCATAACTGTGTACAATAATTCAATCATGGGGTACAGTGTGCGGGTTTCACATACTATCTGAGATATTTTCATCAACCTGATTGACATAACATTCATGAGATTTTCTCATTTACTATGTGAAAACATTTATGATCCATATTTAGAAGTTTTCTCCTGACCCTTCAAATATGGACCACAAGTGTGATCTCACCCTTTATCCTCTCTCCCCCCTCTCTCTCCCTCTTCTTCCCTCCCTCTCCCCTTTACCCATCTTCTTGTGTAGTTATTGGGTTGTAGCCTTCACTTGAAAGATATAAATTTGCTTCATATTAGGGGTGTATACATTGGATACTTTTTCTTCCATTCTAGAGATACTTTGCTAAGGACTGCCAAAGTTTTATCTGTGTCTTAGGCCTTGGATGAAGCCCTGGATATCCCATGGAAAGTAGCCATTGGTGCCTGTCTCCATGGAGTGGATAGTCCAGAGAACCACATGCATTAATTGCAAAAAGACATTAGTGAATATATATCTAAAAGAGATGCTTTTAAACTCAGACACAATCCCATGAGATTTATATTGATTCAAAGAGAACAGTAGACAAAGTATCCCTAAAAAATGACACAAGCTAAATTCTGGAGGATCACTTAGAATTAAGCCAATAAGCAGAAAAGGTGAAATAATTCCAAAAAGAGGAAACTGCATAGAAGGAAGGAGACATGGTTCAAATGCCTTGTGGTAGGAGGAAACAAGGAATGATCAAGGGCTGAAGAGAGGTCTGTGTAGTGGTTTGTGAGAACAAGAAGGTAGTTAGTTGCTAAGATCTTATTGAAAAAAAAATACACACACACACACACACACACACACACGCACACGCGTGTGTGCGCACCTAGACATATATTTTTGAGACAGAGTCTTACTATGTTGCCCTTGATAGAGTGCCATGGGATCTCAGCTCTCAGCAACCTCAAACTTTTGAGGTTAAGTGATTATCTTTCCTCAGCCTCCCAAGTAGCTAGAACTAGAGGCATCCAACAGAACATCAGACTTTATTATTATTATTTTTGTTATTGTTGTCATTATTGTTTAGCAGACTCTGTCTGGGTTCGATCTCACCAGCCCCAGTGCATGTGGCCCCCACCTTACCACTGAGCTAGGATAGCCAAGCCCTTATTGAATATTTTTCCATCAGTATTCATTAATGATGCTGGTCTATAGATTTTTTTGTTGGGTCCTTTCCTGATTTGGAGATCAAAGTGATATTTGCTCATAGAACATGTTAGGTAGGCTTCCTTCCTTCTCTATGTTTTGGAATAGATTACACAATATAGGGACTTTTCCTCTTTGAAAGTCTGGTAGAATTCTACTGTGAAATCATCTGGTCCAGGCCTCCCTTTTTTTTTTTTTTTGAGATTTTTGTATAGTTCGTGGTATTTTAGTGCTTAATATGGATCTATTCAAAATTTCTAAATTTCTAATTCTTACTGGTTGAGTTTAGGAATGTGGTGTGCTTCCAGATGTTGGTCCATTCCCTCTACACTTCCATATTTCTAGGATAGGGATTTTTGTGGTAATTGTTGAGGATCTTTTGTCTTTCTGTGGTATCTGTTGTTATTTCCCCTTTATCGTTTCTGATTGAAGTTACTAGAGATCTTACTTTTCTGTTTCTGGTCTTAGTCTGGTTAGTCTGGCCAAAGGTTTGTCAATTTTATTAATCCTTTCAAAGATTCAACTTTTTGTTTTCTTGATCTTCCCAATGTTTCTTTTGTTCTTCAATTTCATTTAATTCTGTTTCTTTTCTTCTGCTGGGTTTGGCATTGGATTGTTCTTACTTTTCCAGTTGCTTGAAATGATTCATTAGGGTATTGACTTGCACCCTTTCTGTTTTCTTGGTGAAGGTTGCTAACACTCTAAATTTCCCCCTTAGGACTGCCTTTGCAATATCCCACAGATTTTGATAGTTTGTAGCTTCATTATTATTTTGTTATGGAAATCTAATGATTTCCTTCTTAATCTCATCTTTGATCCAGTTACCATTCAACATAAGGTTATTTAGTTTCAATGATTTAATTTGAGTATGAAGATTTCTGTTGCTTTTGAGTTCAACTTTTATTCCGTGATGACCTGAGAAAACACAAGGAATAATTCCTTTTCCTATGAATTTGTTGAGGTTAGACTTGTGTCTTACATTAGGTAAGACATAATCAATATTGGAGGATGATCATGGATTAATGAGAAGAATGTGTATTCAGTTTTGTAAGGATGAAATAATCTGTATGTCTGTTAAGTCTAATTGTTCTAGGGTCGTGTTCAAGTCCATTATTTCTTTGTTTAATATCTGCTTGAAGGATCTTTACAGTACTGCCAAAGGGATGTTAAAATATTCAACTTTTATAGGCTTGATGCCTGTGGCTCATGTGGCTAAGGTGCCAGCCACACATACCTGAGCTGGTAGGTTTGAATCCAGCCTGGGCCCACCAAACAACAATGACAGCTGCAACTAAAAAATAGCTGGACATTGTGGTGGGCACCTGTAGTCCCAGCTAGTTGGAAGGCAGAGGCAGGAGAATCATATGAGCCCAGGAGCTGGAGGTTGCTGTGAGGTGTGATGACATGGCTCTCTACTCAGGGTGACAGCTTGAGGCTCTGTCTCAAAAAAAAAAATTTAAAATCTTTAACTATTATAGTGAAGGAAGACATTCTTCAGATCAACTAGGGTTTATTTTATGTTGAGGCACATTCAGGTAGGGTGCATAAATGTTAATCATTGAAATATCTTCATGTTGTGTGCTTCCCTTGACCAGTATATAGTGTACATCCTTGTCTTTTCTTCTTTTTGTTGGTTTAAATCCAACTGTATGGCAAATGATATTTTAACTCTTGCTTTTTTCTGCTTTTCATTTGTCTATATTACTGTTATCCATCCTTTCACCCCGAGTCTTACTTTATCTTTTAAGGTTAGGTATTTTTCTTGGGGGCAACAGATATCTGGTTTGAGCTTTTGAATCCAGTCAGCTACCCTGTGATTCTTCTTTTTTTTTCCCCATCATATAACTTTTAATTTTTTTTTTTTGAGACAGAATCTCACTACATCATCCTCAGCACAGTGCCATGGCATCACAGCTTATAGCAACCTCAAATTCTTGGGCCCAAGCAATTCTCCTGTCTCAGCTTCCCAAGTAGCCAGGACCACAGGTGCCCACAATACCTGGCTATTTTCTTGTTGCAGTTGTCTTTGTTGTATAGCTGGCCCAGATTGGGTTCAAGGCCATCAGCCTCAGTGTATGTGGCTGGTTCCCTACTCACTGAGCTATGGATGTTGCCAATTTTATTTATTTTTTCTAATTTTTAAGTAAATTTATTTCAGGTTTATGTGGGGTTATAAGCAACCAGGTCAAAATATTTGATTTAGTTAGGTAGAGTTCATTTTTTGGTTAAGTCCCACACAACAAAGTTGTGCCAACCCTGCTCTCCTAAGCCTGCATCCCTTTAGAGGAGAATTCAAGCCATTCACATGTATTGAGAGAATTGATAGGTATGGTGGAGTTTTGGTCACCTTAGTAAGCAGAATTCAATGACACATTAAAAAAGTTATAAACCATGATTAAGTGGATTTTATTTCAGGGATGCAAAGTTGGTTCAACATACATAAATCCATAAATATAATGCACCACATAAATAAAATCAAGAACAAAGACCATATGATTGTCTCAATTGGTCTAGAAAATGCTTTTCATAATATCCAGCATCTTTTCATAAGAATACTTTTTTAAAAATAGGCTTAGGTGTGACATTTCTTAAACTGACAGAGGCCAACTACAAAAACCCCACAGCCAACATCATATATCATATTGAATGAAGCAAAACCGAGATCATTTCCACCCGGATGGGGAACAAGACAAGGGTGTGCACTGTCATCACTGGTATTCAACATAGTGTTAGAAATCCTAGCCATTGTAGTCAGGCAAGAGAAGGCAATCAGAGGTATTCAAATGGGGACAAAGTGGGTCAAACTCTCACTTTTTGCAGATGACATGATTTTATACCTGGAAAACCTCAGGGACTCAACTATAAAACTCTTTGAAGAGAACCATGGACCATAGCAGCTACTTGGGATACAAAATAAAAACCCACAAATAAGTAGCCTACATATAGGCCAACAACGGTCAAGCTGAGAACAAAATCAAAGACTCTATACCTTTTACAATAGCTCTAACAGAGATGAAACACCTGGGAATTCATCTAACAATGGATGTGAAAGATCTCTGTAAAGAGAACTGTGAAACCCTGAGAAAAGAAATAGTTGACTTTTACAAATGGAAAAACATATCATGCTCATGGCTACGAAGAATCTATATTGTTAAAATGTCCATACTACCCAAAGCAATCTACAGATTTAATGTACTCCCATCAAAACACCAATACATACTTTGGAGAACTTGAAAAATTAGTACTTCATTTTATATAGAACCAGAAAAAAGAAAAAAAAAAAACAAATAGCCAATACAATCCTTCAAAATAAAAAAAAAAAATTTGGAGGGATCATGCTACCAGACATCAGGTTATACAGCAGGTCTATAGTGTTCAAAACAGCATAATATTGGCACAAAATAGACACATAGATCTATGGAATAGAATAGAGACTCTAGGCCAGGCACAGTGGCTTATGCCTGTTTTCCTAGCAATCTGGGAGGCTGACACAGGTGGATTGCTTGAGCTCACTGGTTCAAGACCAGTATGAGCAAGAGCAAGACCCTGTCTCTAAAAAATAACTGGATGTTGTGCTGGGTACCTGTAGTCCCAGCTACTTGGGAGGCTGAGGTAAGAGGATTGCTTGAGCCCAAGAGTTTGAGGTTGCTGTGAATTATGATGCCACTCCTCTCTACCGAGGGTGATAAGGTGAGACTCTGTCTCAAAAAAGAAAAAAAAGAATAGAGAATCTAAAGATGAACCCAGACACATGTTTCCATCTGATCTTTGATAAACCTAACAAAAGCATGCACTGAGGAAAAGAATCCCTATAACAAATGGTGTTGGGAGAACTGGTTAACCATATGTAGAAGACTGAAACCGGATCCATATCTTTCACCACTAAAAAAAAAAAAAAAAAAAAAAGATACTCACTGAATAAAAGATTTAAGTTTAAGATAGAAAACAATGGAAATTCTAGAGGAATCTGTGAGGAAAACACTTGAAAATATTGGCCTGAGAAAAGAGTTTATGAGTAAGCCCCCGCAGGTAATTGTAGCAACATCAAAAATAAATAATTGGGATTTGATCAAGCCAAAAAGCTTCTGCACTATTAAGAGTACCACAACCAAAGCAAACAGATATCCTTCAGAATGTGAGAAGATTTTTATGTGTTATGAACCTGACAAAAGTCGTGTAACTAGAATCAATAAAGAACCCAAACAATAAGAAAAGCAAACAATCCCATTTCTATGTGGGCGAGACACTTGAACTGAAACTTCTCCAAAGATGATGGACAACTGGCTGACAAACATGAAAAAATGTTCATCATCTTTAAACATCAGAGAAATGTAAATCAAAACCACTCTGAGTTATCCCCTAACTCCAGGAAGATTAGCCCACATCACAAAATCCCAAATCTGCAGATGTCGACTTAGATGTGGAGAGAAGAGTACACTTCTACACTGCTGGTGGGATTGCAAACTAATACAACCTTTATGGAAAGAAGTATGGAGAATTCTCAAAGAACTAAAAGTTGATCTTCCATTTGATCCTGCAATCCCATTACTAAGTATCTACCCAGAACAAAAATAACTTTACCACAAAGACGTTTACACCAGAATGTTTATTGAAACTTAATTCATAATTGCCAAGTCGTGGAAGCAACCCAAATATCCACCATCCTATGAATGGATTGACAAATTGTGGTGTATGTCTATACCATGGAATACTATTCAGCCATAAGAAATGATGGATACTTTATCTCTTTTATGTTTACCTGGATGGAGTTGAAACACATTCCTCTTAGTAAAGTATCTCAAGAATGAAATAGAAATGTCCAGTGTACTTGATAGTAATATGAAACCAATATATAAACAATTACATGCTCATACAAATGATAAAACACAAAAATAGTGTAGCAAGAGGAGTGAAGAGGGAGAGAAAGGTGGGAAGGGAGAAAGGTGAAGAGGGAGAGAAAGGTGGGAAGGTATTTGGAGGGGGAGTGTTTGGGGGCTGGATCTCACCTAATGTGCACAGTGCAAGTGTATTCAGCACACCCCTGGGGTAAAGGGCTCTTCTACAGTTTGAACTTTTCCTTGGAAGTAAGAACATGGTAACCTAAAATTTGTACTCTCATATTAATTTGCAATTAAAAAAATAAGAAGTTGGTGTGGGATGATGGCTGGAGAGACCAGTTAGGAAGATTGTACCGGACCTTGAAAGTTTGTGTTGAGGAACTTGTCTTTGCTTTAAGAGTAATTGAAAATCATGTAGTCTAGACCTTTACAAGTAAATGTAAGCCTTGGAGAGACAAGATGAATTTGTCTAAGGTTACATATCCTTCTTTTGGTAAAAATGGGTCCAGAACTCACAGCTCTAGCTCCCAAGTGACTTACAGAAAGAAATTATTGATAACTAATAGTATTTGGAGCACTAGGGCCATACAAACTGGTCAAATACTTTAAATAGAAGGGAAATAACATAGAAAATTACAATTTTTTTTGTCAAGTACATTTTCACAATAATATAACATATTCTTGTCAAAATTTAATATGTGAACTTAATATAATCACACATGTGACATATGCTATAACTTTTAAAAACTCAAATCTACCAACAGCTTAAAATACCCTTTATGATTTTACACACATTTGGATGGCTGGTATATATATGTATATATATACAGTGCTAGTGAGGAAATGAAGCAATTGGAACCCTTGCACACTGCTGGTGGGATTGTGAAATGATCCATTCACTATGAAAAACAGTATGGCAGTTTCCAAAAAATATTAAGCATGGTTTTACCATATAAACTAGCAATTCTACTTTTTGGTGTATCCTGAAATAATTAACATCAGGGACTTGAGCCAATATTATACATTCACTTTTGTTTCAACCTATTGACAATAGCCAAGAGGTAGAACAACTGAAATGTCTAATAATAGATGAATAAACAAAACATGCTATATACGTGCAATGAGATATTATACAGGCTAATCAAAAAATGAAATTATAGTTTGGGTGCAGCGACTCACACCTGTAATCCTAGCAATCTGGGAGGCTGAGGCAGGAGGATTCCTTGAACGCAGAAGTTTGAGGCCAGTCTGAGCAGGAGTGAAACTCCATCTCCACTAAAAATAGAAACGTTAGTCACATGATACGGCAGCTGCCTGTTAGCCCCAGCAGTAGGTTGAGGCTGCTGTGAGGTAGGCTGATGCGGCAGAACTCTAGCCAACAAGAGCAACACTCTGTCACAAAATAGAAAGAAAAGAAACTCTGATACATGCTACAAAATGGATCTTAAAAGCAATTCACCAGCTAAAATAAGTCAGACACAAAAGGACATATATTGTATGATTCTGCTCATATGAAGTACCTGAACACAGGTAGATACAGGGGAGGAATAGTGATTACCAGAAGCTGGGGATTTATTAAGTCTTGCATTCAGTGTTTCAGTTTAAAAGGAAAAATCGTGGAGATAAATAGTGATCAGGGTTCTTTTTTTCTCTCTCTCCCTCTCTCCTCCTGTGTGTCTCGTCTTTCTCTCCCCCTCCTCCTCTCTCTACCTTCTCTCCTCTCCTCTCTTCCCCGGTCTCTCTCTCTCTCCTCTCCTCCTTAATGCTGCTCTGCAGCATCCCCCACCAATAAAGGCCTTTCGTACACACACACACACACACAAAATAGTGATCATGGTTGCATAGCAATGTGAATGTAATTAATGTATTTAAAAATTGACAAATGCTACGATGTATATATTTTGTATGTATTTAAAATTTGACAAATGCTATGATGTATTTATTTTAAATATGTATTTAAAAATTGTATTTAAAAATTGACAAATGCTATGATGTATATATTTTACACAATAAAAAGTTATAAAATGTATACCTTAATTGCTATTTCATATTTTAGTACTGTAAGTTATAGATAAAATGGTATTTGACAAAAGTATAAAGGAAATTACAGATATTTTCTACATAAAAATTATGTATCTTTTCTTCTGATAGCATTGGCATATTAAGGGTGCCCTCTTGTTAGTACAGAAGCCAGTTCTATTGAAAATTTTTTTATTAACAGAACATAGCTTGAAGGAATAAAAGTATTCATGTACTTATTTTATGTTTTCTATGCCACAACAAGCAATTCTGCCTAAGGAATGTTTTCCTACTTCTATTTTGTTTGTTAAATAAGTATAGATATAGCATGTTTTAGATTTCTGTAACTCTGGTATTATCTCCACATAAATAATTTAAAACTTGGTGTTTTGCTTGAACACTTATTCCTGGTTCAGAAGTATGTTTTCAGGTTAAATTATTTAGATAGTTATATCCATTTTCATTTTAAGTTTTTCTTAGAGTATTTTATACTAGGATTTCTCAATCTTGATTTTATATTTTTGAGAATCATGATCTGGTGAGGAATAACCCAATGAAAGCAGTAAAATGTATGTATTTTATTTTTCAAATTTGTGTCTAGCTCATTTGCCCTCTGAGATGATCAGAAGTCTAGGCAGTCCTTCAATTTCTAAACTTCAGTGATCAAGCACTGTCTTTCTTCTAAGTAAACATCTCCATAAGTTCAATTGATTCTGATAGGACATTGGTTCTAAGCTTCTCACTAGAGAGGTAATACTGCCTAGGGGATCCACTCTGTTCACTCTCACACTACAGGTCTTAGCCCTTGGAAATAAACACAACACTCCAACAATAACTGGATGAGAATAGAACAGAGGGTGATTCTCACCTCCTTTGTTCTAATGATTAGGATTTTGCTTAAGACAAAACCAGAAGCATCATACTACCTGATTTCAAAATATGCAATAAAGCTATAGTAACCTAAACAGCATTTTGTTGGTATAAAAGCAGACACATAGACCAATGGAACAACGTAGAGAACCCAGTAATATATCATCATTTTTATAGCCAACTGATTTTTGACAAAGGAATGGATAGCTTCTTCAGTAAATGGTGCAAATAAAACTAATATTCATATACAGAAAAATGTAACTAAATCTCAATCTCTCACCATATTAAAAAAAAAGATTCAAAATGGATTAAAGACATGAATCTATGACCTGAAATTATAAAACTACTAGAGGCAAACAGGAGAAATGCTTTAGGAGATTGGACTGGTCAAAGATTTTATGGATGACATTTCAAAAGCATAGGCAACAAAAATTAAAAAGGACAAATATTATATCAGACTAAAAAGATTCTGCATAGCAAAGAAAGCAATCACTAAAGAGAAAATCTATATAATGAGAAAATATTTGCAAACAATCCATCTGACAAGGGATTAATATCCAAAAAATACAAGCAACTCAACAGCAACCCAATAATCACATTAAAGAATAGGGGAAAATATCTGAATAGACATTTCCCAAAAAATAACATACAAATGCCCAATAAACATATAAAAAAGTTCAACATCATTAATTATCAGGGAAATGCAAATCAAAATCACAATGAGATATCATCTTATCCTAGTTAGAACGCTATTATCAGCAAATGATGATGAGGATGTAGAGAAAAGAGAACTCTTATGCATGTCAAGTGAAATGTAAATTAGTATATCCATTACTGAAAACAGTTTGAAGAGTCCTCAAAAAAACTGATAATAAAATTATGTGGTCCTTGGCTCGGCGCCTGTAGCTCAAGCGGATAAGGCGCCAGGCACATACACCAAAGTTGGCGGGTTTGAATTCACCATGGGCCCGCCAAACAACGACAACTACAGCCAAAAGATAGCTGGGCATTGAGGTGGGTGCCTGTAGTCCCAGCTACTTGGGAGGCTGAAGCAAGAGAATCTCTTAAGCCCAGGAGTTTGAGGTTGCTATGAGCTGTAATGCCATAGCACTCTACCCAGGGTGACAGCTTGAGGCTCTGCCTGAAAATAAATAAATAAGTGGTCCAGCAATCCCACCACTAGGTATTTATCCAAAGGAAAGTGTTTGTAATACTTTAGATATGGAATCAAATGTCCATCAACAAATGAACGAAAAAAAATGTGGTATATAAACACAATGGAATACCACTTAGCCTTAAAGAAGTGAAATATAATTTTGGTCAGCATGAACCTGAAGGGCATTATGTTAAGTAAAATAAGTCAACCCTAAAATGATAAATGCCATGCCTTCTCACTCATGTGGCAGGTACAGAAATGTGAACTCAGAAGTTGAGAGTAGAGTTATGGTTGTTAGATGCTACAAAGGGAGGAGGAAAGGGTGGTTAGTGGATATGAAATCAGTTTGGAGAAGTACGTTCCAGTGTTCCATACTGTAAGATGGCTATAATTCAATAATTTATATTTTAAGATAGATAGAGAGGATTTTGAATTATCCAAACATTAAGAAATGATAAATATTTGAGGTGATGGATATGCTAACTACTATAATTTGATCATTATACATTCTATATATGTACCATAAACCACACTGTATCCTGTATGTAATATGTATCATTTAAACACATAGCCTTCTGCTTTCTTTTTTCTTTTATTTTTGGGGATTCATTGAGGGTACATAGAACCAGGTTACCTTGATTGCTTTTGTTAGATTAGGACCTCTTATAATTGTGTCCCATCCCCAAAAGGTGTACCTTCAAAAAAAGGTGTATCTTCAAGAAAGTGAATGCATCAGAACACTCACATAGTGCTTTATGGAACTGGAAAAAGAAGATCAATCTAACCCTAAACCAAATAGAAGAAAAGAAATAGCTAAAATTAAATCAGATATTAATGAAATTGAAAACAAAAAAATCATTCGATAATTTAATAAAACAAAAAGTTGTTTTGAAAAAGTAAATAAAATAGATAAACCCTTGGCCAGCCTTACTAGAAATAGAAAATTAAAATCTCTAGTAACCTCAATCAGGAAAGACAAAGGAGAAATAACAACAGATGCCACAGAGAAATAACAGATTATTTCTGAATACTACAAGAAACTCTATGCCCAGAAATTTGGCACTGTAAAAGAAAAGGATCAATACTTGGAATCATACCCACTTCTTAGATTTAATCAAGATGAAATAGACTTTCTAAACATACCAATTTCAAGCACTAAGATCAAAGAAACAATAAAAAATCTCCCAACAAAAATAAATGCCCTGTTCCAGATGGCTTCATGCCAGAATTCTATCAAACCTTCAAAGAATAGCTTATTCTCGTACTGCAGAAATTATTCCAAAAACTTGAGGAGGAAGGAATTTTCCCCCAACACATTCTATGAAGCAAACAACACCTTGATATCAAAATCAGGGAAAGACCCAACTAAAAAGGAGAACTAGAGACCAATTTCACTGATGAATATAGATGCAAAATTTCTCAATAAAATCCTAGCAAATATATTATAGCTTTTCATTAAAGTCATAAATCATGATCAAGCAGGATTCATCCCAGGGATACAAGGCTGGTTTAACATATATGCAAATCCATAAATATAATTTACCATATCAACAGGAGCAAAAAACTAAGACCATATGATCCTCTCAAAAAATGCAGAAAAAAGCATTTGACAAAATTCAACATTCTTTCCTAATTAGAATGCTGAAGAATATAGGCATTGGCTGCACATTCCTTAAGCCTTCAGCTTTAGTGGAAAGCATTATTCCACTTATTTCTCACTTAAAACTTAAATTTGATCTCATTCTCTGCACAGATTTCTTTTTTGTCTATTGTTTTTAAGAAAAATAAAACAAAAATTTTAATGTGGTCTGTGAAGAAAAAGTCTAGAGTAATGGAAAAGATAGTCATGCTTCTTGAAAAAAAAAAAAAAAAAAAACTTAACCTTGCCCTTGACCCTTCTTCCACAGCTTTATGTCTCAGCTGCTTTGAGCCTACCTTCTCTTCCTTAATAACTCAATATATTAAAAGGTTGAAATTGTACATTTTGAATAAAAATAAAACCTATAGGCTTAGTGGTACCTTAGCCTATAAAAACACTTTTAAAAAGTCTAATTTTTCCCTTTGGGGGGCATTCCACCTTTGTTACTTAATACTATATCTTGTTACTTTTAAATCTGGGAAGAAATATTATGTCTCAACCAAGTATTTTATATTCCTTTCCTCTTGCCCTTTAACTTAATAATGATTAAACCCATTAATACCTCTGATGGTCCCTCTGGTGATGTCTGTCTGATAGTAAATATCTAGGATAGTGAAAGCATTATGTAACTTTCCAGAGTAAGCCATATCATTTTAAAGATTTGAATTCAAGTACTTATTTATTTTTAGAGAAACTATTGCTCAAATCTTTGCTAGATTCAGCAGAGCTTCCAAAACTATTCTTGTTCCCAAGTAATAACCTTAAATATTACATAGCAAAAATACTGTCACAGGTTTGCATGTACTTTAAAAAGCACTTTGTACTTTAATTCTCTAATCTTTGCAACAATTCTTTTGAAGCCATTCGGAATCAGCCTTCACATTCGATAGTTTATGAATCTTAGAGAAATTAAGTGGCTTGCTTGAGGTTTTGCTATTAGAAATGAGAAATGAGGGTCATTCTTGCTGGCTCTTCTGACTCCTAGTCCACTGTGATTTTTGGAATAGTGTATAATGCCTTATTTTCTTGACTATAAAAGTAACATTGATCATAGAAAATAAGGAAGAAATATTGTAAATGCTTTATTCCCACTATCCAGTGAACCTGTGAACCCCTGTTATCATTTTAGTGATTGTGTGGTGTAGTCATGTGTTTGCATGTTATGTGAATTATCATCAAATTGGGACCATATTGCTTTCCATTTGAACAAGAACACATGAGCAACAATAATCATGAAGCAATTTCTGTGTATAATTTCAATAATCATGAAGCAATTTCTGTGTATAACCTGGGTCTCATTTTCTTTTCTGTCTATTAAGAATGAAGGAGCAAAATAAAACCAGAACAGTTTTGATTCACCCACTTTGTTCCCTTTGAATTTCAGAAAACATATTCTTGAGGACTTGAAACTAGAGGGAGGGAAACACCTGATTATCATGGCCAAGAGAAATAACAAAAATTAGACAGATAGACATGAATTAGGGCTGTAGCCTAATAGCCCTATAGTCTTCCAGACCCTCACTGCAGGGTCTCCTGGCCAGCTCAGGAGTAGACCATGTGGTACAACACTGATCAATGACAAGGCAAGGCAAGGGGGGCAGGACTGTGTTGAGACTTAAGTCATGGGCTATGGAAGCAGATAGACTAGGATCTCAGGTTTGCTCTGTGACTCAATAGCCATGTGATATCATGGGAATCATTGATCCTCATTTATCCTCTCAAAAATGGAGATAAATACATAATTTATATCAATCTTTTTTATAATTCCTGGCATGAAGAAGACACTTAATAAATGAGAGCTTTTAAAATGTAGACTCATCATGTCGCTGGTATGAAATGTTCTGCTTGCATTTATGTCACTTGGTGGGCGTACTCTCTATTGCCTTTATTTGTAGGTGAAATCTCTGGATTCTGGAACTGCTTGTTCTTGTAATGGAAACTCTGCTGGCTTGCAGAGTGTCTCTACCCCAATGACTTCCACATCTACCTGGGAAGATCTGCTAATTCAATGAAGAGAAGCTTTATAAAGACCTTGCTATGTGTCAACTGCTATGACAGGTGTTTTTAAAAGATCACATAAGACCATAATTCTTCTCCCCAGGAATACATGCAGAGAAGTAAATAAACAAATATGATACACACTTAAATGGAAGATGTAAAGAGTGGCACACGTATCTGCAGCAGGCTTACAGGACTATGTGAGGACTCAGACCTCTTCATGCAAGGGGTGGGGGAAGAGCCTGCCTCCATCTCTCTTGAAGAATATTCAGAAAGAGTAATGGTAGGCATACCAGCCCTCATCAGCTTACCAGAAGCCTGAGCATACAATTTCTTCTTCCTGAAAAAAAAAAAAAAATTATCCTGAGGACTAACGATTGCTGCCTTCCTAAGTGATACCTTAGCTAGTAGGGTCATCTGAGAGGACTCGGGCATATTCTATAGGAAAGCAGAACAGATCACTACCACTTGCTGATGCTAGCTTTTCTCTGTCCCCCTTAATTCATTTTTTCCTTACTCTCAAGAACTCTTGTATGAACCTGATTCCAGAGCTATGACAGTGAAGACAAAACAAATTCTTGCCTCGTGATGTTTCCAATCTGTCATGAAATATAGAGACATAGGCACAAAGTAACAATCTCACCTTGATGAGAACAAATATAGCATCCCACGAGAGAACAAGAAGGACCACCACACTCCAACCTAGTGTGTGAAGGTTTCCTGAATGACAGAACCTCTAAGATGATAGCCGAGAAGTGAGAAGAGCTTAGCCACAGTGGGAGCAGGAGAGAGGTTACTAGTATAGGCACAGGCCTGGCAAACAGGAAGATTGACAAGCCAATGACTTGTTGGATAATGAGATGCTCTCAGCTTGATGAGCTTCCGGGGGATGGGGTACACTTAGTAGTTTTGGTGGGACAGACATTTAACTCTTGCTATCCCAAATACAAACAGTAGGCCTGAACCATGTTCTTGTATTAATTTTCTAATAGAAAATGTACAGATCAACAACAGAAAGGCTTTAGAATAATATCTTTAGATAAATAATTACCAAGCACAGAAAGGCTTGGGCATAACATCTTTTGTTAAATAATTACCAAGAACTTCATTCTTACTCTAATGAAAGAACTTTCCTGTGTCTGAAGCTATTTAGGAGGTTAGGAGGCAGACATGCCAACACACCATTTCTCCATGATGATCTGGAGATTGATACTCCAATTGGATGGGATTATCTCCAGATTTCAGGGCCACATCAGCCAACGAATTGGGTCTAGAAGTGTGACTCTGACTTCTGATAGAGCAAGTTTGTAGAGTCTGAATGGCTGGGAATTAATTGAGGTTCCATCATTTTCTAACTTCAGACAAGTTACTAAACCTCTCTGAGCCATCTTGTTAGTGGTGAATATATCACTCCCTACAGTGTAGGTTTGTGGTGAGGCTTAAAGATGATGCAAGTATGTGCCTAAAACAGTGCCTGGTGTGTAGGAAACCAAACATAAGAGATGTTTGTAATGAAGGGGATTATTCTACTCTATTGTTGAAAATACATTATCTTCGGAAATAATTGGCATAAGGTTTTAGGTCCTAGTGGAGTAGGGGTATTTGGGTGTCTTGTTTCTTTGTGTAGGGGAGCTGAGGAAGAATATCTTCTTCTTTTGCATTTATTTGTCTCCCCTTGATGAACAAAAATTAAAAATGCCTCCTTGAGGGGTCACAAGTGTATCTTTGTTCCTGAAAAGCTTTGTTAAATTCCTCTTTGCTTTTAAGGGCAGCATTTTGCTACCAAGTTCTGCATCACTTTGTATCCTAATGGTTTGTAAATTGTGGTTTGTAATAACACCAGGACATCATCATCTTTTCAATTGCTGACATTTGACTAATGGGAAAAATGTTGACGTGCCTGAGGGGTCCTTGTATTCTTTACTAGGGCATAGTAGCAACATAGTAAAAAGGGAAAGAGGAAAAAGAATCAGTTTCCCTTAGAATGTTCTGCATGAAGCAGTAAAAATCAGTATTATTAAATCTAGACACTTGATTATACATCTTTTTATTATCCTATGTAATATAACAGAATGAGAAGTATTTGTAAAGCACTTCTACGCCATACTGAAGTATAATAGTTGTTTCAGGAAAAATCCTTCATTATTTGAAGTATAAACTGAACTAGCAGCTCTTTCATGTAATTCCATTTTCAAAGGAATAGATAGAATTTGTTAGATATTGATAGACAAACTTTTATGCAAACTTGGATATTTGGCCAATATTTTTTAAAAAGTTAATGGACTGAGCTTGAAGCTTTCAGGAAAACAATTCATTAGTATTTGTTACCAAAGATAGAATGTTGAGTTTGAAGCAAAAATTAGAATTTTCAAAAACTCCTATCTGTCTCATCAGTGAACTTTACAGTTTCCCAGAACTCACACTGTTCTGATACAATTGGAAATATTAACAAATGACATTTGTGGTATTTTTAAATGCATTGTGTCACCATTCAGAATATATGCACTAGTCACTAGTTTCAAATGACCAATACATGTGTTACAAAATCATGCATGGATAAAAGGTACAGTCAGAGTACAAGATGATCAGCAGATCTGAATGCTATAAATTTAAAAATTTTATTAATATGGTTTCACATTCCACAATGAAAATAATCCTTAAAAATCTACTTCTTGAATTTTACTATAATGTCAAAGAAGAACACCCATGATTATTTTGGAATGACTGCTATAATATTATTTATTTTATGAGTATATTAATTCTTTGTGAGATGAGATTTTCTTCCTATATTTCAACCAAAATAACATACCACAAAGGCACAGGATTTATTAAACCAATTAAAGGTATTTGCAAAAATGTAAAATAGTGTCACACTTAGTATTTTTTTACTTTGGAAATGATTTAAAATTTTTGCTTTAACAAATTGAATAAATATAAATAAGCTAGCACATAAGTATTTGTTTTTGTTTTATTTCCAAATATGGACATGTTGATAGTTTTTGTTTATGTGGGTTTTATCTATTTGTGGAATACCTTTTGAAGGGTATAAAGTGGTTCTGCATTCCAAATGTTTGAGAATAGCGAGTATAGACAAAGACACTTGTCCTCCCATGAGGATGAAAAGGGAAACACCTTTTGCTGAAGCCATACCAGAAAGAGAGGAAAGGGGAAGAAGGGAGGGCAAGACAGAGGAAGTGGAAGAACTCCTGATAAGTTTGTATGGTTCTTCTTTGCACCTTAAATTTCTCTCCCAAAATTGATATCCTAGAATTCTATAGATATTTTTCCTTTTATATGTGGATTCTATGGGATAAACAAAGACTGACAAACTGTAAGGAGGGAGAATAGGGTGTGTGGTAGGTTGTAGGGATTGGGTAAGTCACATTATTTCTCTAAGCATACATTTATATTTTTAAAAAGAGGTTTGGTGTTCATAATTGTTTTTCCCCAGCTTCTGGTCAATAAGACTATTAACCAGTGCTCCAGTGGCACAATTGGTTAGTGCGTGGTACTAATAAGACTATTAACCTAAGGAAGAAACTATAAGCAGGATGGTTTGCCAAATCCCTTTGGGTAACTTGGAAAAGAAAAATGTAACATCTGGACTAAAGCTTGGAACAATCTGGTAAATGTTTATGAGCTTGGATTTAATGAAGCTTTTCATTCACCAAATAATTTAACAACTTTATGAACGTTCCCCTTGAAAAAGTCTGTTCTAAATGTAATCCTGTCTGAATGAACCATTTACTACTCTGGACCTCGAAGGACCCTGAACTTGAACGCTGGCTTTCTGAACACATCATCTCATATCTATTTTGTATACTGAACACTTTTGCACATTTAATACAAACTCTTATGTCCATATAATCCTGTGTAGTGAATAGAGAACATTATCAGCCCCACATTAGGAAACTGGTGTGGAGGAGTTAAGTGATTTGTTCTGTCTCAGTATGGCCCAAGGGCCTACTGACTTACTTGATCCCATATTTTATAGAGTTTGTATTTTTATTGGGGAGATGAGCATTTCACTTGTGAGATGATTTGACAGTATGGCAGAAAAAAATGAAACCTATAGAATGGCAAATTGTTTTCTACTCACAGAGCTGTTACATAAGTGCTGTATGTCATGTCATTGAAAGTTTTTTCTCCTTTGTATAATATTACCCCTCAGGTTGAAATCTAAGAATTAAAGGGCAACATAGGCTATGACCATATTGCATGCCTGCTACTTGAAAGTTGCTCAGCCTATGCTCCTGTTATCACCGATCAGGGTGGCAGAAGTAGGAAAGGCCTAAGTGTGCTGATATTTTCCAGTTTTTTCATGCTTGTCTCTGAACCATGCATGGATTTTAGGTCTGTAAAGGCTAGAGAGATGTTTTGGGGAGCCAGGTGTTTCAGGGAGCAGGTCCTAGATGAGCAAAGATGAAATTTAAAAAATGTGTGTGGTGTATGGAGAGGAGGGTGGAAGAAACTCTGTTTTAGGTTCTGGGAGCTGCTGTGTTGGGGTTTCTCTGTAGGTCTCTGCTCCAGGCCTCTACTTCTATCCAAATTCTCTCACCAAGTCACCTGGATTTAGTAGCTTGAATCATCCCCCTTCTGGCTCCTATTTTGTACCTTTCAGCATGTTTTCTCCCTGGAATTCACGAACTGTGTATCCAGTTATTTTCTTGATAACCATGTCCAGTTGAAAATGTAGTGGACATCTTAAATTTAATGTATGGAAAGAAAGACTGTTGAGTTTTCCCTTGCAAATCTGCTTCTTCCTATCGATAAAAGGCACCACAGTTCACCCAGGTGCTTGATTCAAATGTCTAGAAAAACTCTATTTTGTTCTTTTCATTCCATCTTGCGTCCAGTCAATCATCAAATTCTCTCAGTGTAACCTACAAAATGCAGTAGAACTGCCATAGTTGACCACCTCCCTACTTTGACCTAATTTTCATAGCCCTGATGTGCACCACATCTAAGGCTTACGTCCATATGCTGACCTCCTCTGTATGTTGACCAGTTTCTCACAGTCCCATGAGAGGTCAATTTGCAGAGATTGTACTGTATGTTCAGGATCTGTCGATTTCTTCTTTTCTCTGTGGCTACTGTATGCTTTAGGCCTTCATAATGTTTACCAAGACTGTTAGGTCATAGTCTTCCACACTTCCTTCCTTCCTTGCACTCTTGCTCTCACCCCCAGTCCAGTCTTTCCTCATATATAAGATCATGCATTTGACTCAGACGTTGCATCATGTTAATACTTAAAATTTCATGGGCCGAAACTGATGTTCTTAATTGTCTCTTTCCCTGCCCTGTGTGTCCAATGCCTGCCCCTTCTAGTTCTTATCTCATCATAAAAACACATGTCTCCTTTCTTTACTGGTCTCCAGATTCCCAGACCTTTTTCTTTCTGTTTTTGGGAACTAGCCAAATTTAATCTTGTCCAGGGACTTTTCATTCCCGCACTCCTCTGCTGAAATGCTCTTCTCACAAACCTTTCCATGCATGGGTCCTAATCACTGAGGGAACATCATAAATATCATTCTTCAGAAAGGGTTTTTCTTACCTCACAAACTAAGTTATCCCATTTCTTCTGCCAGTCACTTTCTAAGTAAGCTCTAAGTCTGTTTTTTCTCCTGCTACAGTAGAACTGTCTTTGCTTCCTCTGTGTGTCATAGTAGTAAAAATATTTAGGAAAGTTCTGTTGGACTCTTACCTTGTACAGACCCTTTTGAGGACACTTCTTCTTCCATCGCTTTCCCCCACAGTATCATAGGCTTGGATTAGTGTTTCTATTTGCTTTTCTCTGAATATCCAGGAGGCTGGGCTTTGCTGTGAAAACATCCCATGGTTGTGGATACTGGCACTCTTTCAAACTCATAGCCTTTCATCTCAGATCAGCTGCATATTTTGCTAACAAATCCTTTTGTTCTTCCTGTTCTTCCTCTGCCTTCAACACCTATTACAGATTTTCTCCTCCTAGTACAAGGGCCCTATGTAATTCTTACTCCCTTCATTCTCTGATTGCCTTGCTTCCTTGGTCATTCTGCCTCCATGCGCTTCTGCACTCAAACCCGTTGCCTACCTTCTCACCAATCTCAGAATGAAGCACCCCTCATGCCTCTCTACCTTCTTGAGCACATTCCCTCTTTAATCTGCACTTTTCCATCTTCTTTAGGGATCTCTATTCACTAACCTCGCATTTCTAAGTACTTATTAGCATTTATTAAGTTCCTGCTATCTGGTGGACATTTTGCATGTTTTCTCACTTAATACTCTCTTCCTCCCTGAGCTATCGGCACTGTGACTATTGCTCACTTTATAGTTGTGACCAAAGCCACACATGTGGCTGAGTAACAGAACAAAAGAAACACACTTTTGTCTTATTCTAACTCTTATTTTTTTAATAATTTTATTGAATCATAATTGTGTACATTGGTGCAATCAGAGGGCACAATGTGCTTCATATACAATCAGAAATATTTTGATCGTACTGTTAGAGATAGCCATCATGGCATTTTCTTGATCACTATATAAAGACATTGATATTCTACATTTAATAAATTTCATCAGTACCCTGCTAAGATGCACTATAGGTGTGATCCCACTAATTGCCCTCCCTCCACCCATCCTCCCCCCTCCCCGCCACACCCTTTCCCTTTTCCCTGTATTCTTGTGCTATAAT
>CAUYON010078103.1:0-11749 GCA_963573935.1 Arctocebus calabarensis | reverse complement strand
TTCCTGAGATACTTTAGTAAGAAGAATATTTTCTAGCTCCATCCATATAAACGTAAAAGAGGTAAAGTCTCCATTTTTTAATGCTGCATAGTATTCCATGGCATACTTATACCACAATTTATTAATCCATACATGGGTCGATGGGCACTTGAGCTTCTTCCATGACTTGGCAATTATGAATTGAGCTGCAATGAACAATCTGGTGCAAATATCTTTATTATCAAGTGATTTTTGGTCCTTTGGATATACATCTAGAAGAGGAATTGCAGGATCAAATGGTAGGTCTATATTTAGATCCCTGAACGTTTTTTATTTAAAATATCATAGTCTGTTATAAGGAGATTAGAAAGTAAGTCTATTTAAGTCATTATATACTACAGTCCCTAAGAGTCTGAAAGTAAACATTGTTCCTATAAATAATATAGAAGCTGTAAATTATGTAAACATTCAAAGTAGTATAAATATCATTTGAAGTCATATATGTTTAAATAAAAAACAAACATAAGACAGTTTGAAATTACACTTTGCCTTTTCCCCTTTAGCTATGGTGTTTTGAGTGTTTTCTAGATATGTGGAACCGTATTTTTTTTTTCTGTGTACTAATTTAATTTTAAAACAGCCCTATGCAGTATTGAATTAAAGAGTTTAGACAAACTTGTTAAGGGGGATGAGTCTACATACCCATTAATGACAGAACATAAAGCAAAAACATTAGAATAATGCCCCATAAAAATCTGCGAGATGAGCTAATTCAGAAAATAGAATGACAGCCAAATATGGAGAGTCACCTGCTGGATCAGTTTCCCTGAAACTGAAAATACTGCCGCCATAATGTAGTAGAAACATATAAGTGGTAATTTGAAAAATTGATAACAGCTGAGTATGGATTAGCTGAAGCGTGAGACCCCTGGTGGCCCAGTTTTAGGGAAGTTTTCCCACTTTCCTGTATTGTACCTATAGAGGACTATAGCAGATTCTCATTGTGAAGGTCCTCGACTCTGCTCTAGTATCCTGACAGGGAGGGAGGTACTCATATCAAAAGAAACCCAGAATGTTTTCCATAACAAAAGATTTTCCTGGAAAAAGACTTTTCCAGATTCTTCTACTTAAAAGAAGGGCAGTTATCCAACTCTATCCCCCTGAGTATTCCCGAAATACTTTTGAAGGTCAAGTTGGGGTTAAGGCTGTAACTGACTAAAATGTGAGATTTAATCATAAAATTACAGTATGTAAACCCTACCCTAGATCACACCACCACAGCAACAGTGCCACAGTAATAAAATCAGAAGTAAGTGCTTCCTCAAATCTGAATGGATACATCTTGGAAAGAGACAGGCACAATTTGGACATAAGAAATTTTCATCATCCAAATAAATTTCATTGTAATGAATTTTAACCCATTTAATAAAATAAAAATCAATTTGTCATTAAAATATAAATAAATTAAATGATAATTACTTACCTAATAACAATGTGTTTACCTGATTTTTTTCTATACTAATTAATTGCCAAATTATATACCACATCATTTATATTCTAAATAAGTAGTTAGTGTTTAGTTGTTAATTTGGCAATTAAGAAGTAGAGAAGGAAAAAAGTACTGTATTGATAATAAAATGCAAATCAATAAATGCAGAAAGAATGATGGGGTTAGAAAAATCATTAGTTTTCATAAATACTCCATTAGATAATTGAAGGAAGAATCATTTTTGTGTGAATGAAAGTAGGAATTATTTGTTAAGTAATAGGGTATTTACATATTCTCCAACTACTGATTAGATTTAGTTTTTAATAAATACTTACAAATTACAGTGAGTAAAATATTAATATTAGAAACAACTGAGACTGGGAGATATTATCTTATACAAGTGAAGAAGTTAACAACATCGTTAATGGGATAAAGTTCCATCATACCCTTTCTTGCGGTGGTGCCCTAGAAAAGGCACAACAGGAATCCATGGTGTTTCAAATAAAAGCTTAAAATCTCTACCTATTCATGAGGAAATAGAGAAATGCAAATTGAGAAATGTTGTAAAAAATATCTACTCTTCAAAAATACCAAAGTCACAACTACAAAACATACTGGAGAAAGCATCTCATGATAGGTAAGGCAATTAAATGCACCACAAAATCCTAGGCTGAATTGAATAGGACTTTTGGACCTGATTTTGGTTTTGCTTTAGTTACAAAGAACATTCTTGAAACAGTGGATGAAATATAAATAAGCTTTATACATTATATAATATCATTAAATGAATTAATTTCCCAGTTTTCATAATTCTACTGTATTTATGAATAGTAAGAAAATACTATTACTTTTAGGAAAATGTACATATACATTTATAAAATTTGTATATAAGTTTTAAAATTTAAATATATATTATGTATAATTATAAAATGTTAATACATATTTATAAAATTTATAAATAATTATAAAATTAATACATATAAATAGTTATGAAATTTATATAAATATACCTGTTTTCTGACAGCACAGAATCTAGAACAGATGCACCTAATTCCTTAACTCCTATCCAAAAAGATGGAACAAACTAAGCCATCATGACAGACCCACACCAATGGACTCCTAAGTTGACTCCCCACAGCTGTCCATGGTGTTTGACTTCCCTTCCTGCGTCAAGTTAATAATCTAATAAATGTTTTTGACTATAGTTGTGTTCCAGATGGTTTGGGGCCTCTTGGTTTTATCACATAAAAAACACAGCTATTTCTATCAACCAACACAATATGTAGAAGAGGAAAATAAAACAGGAGCTTGAGAGCCACGAGACGTCAAGCACTAAAACCTGGGAGGTATTTATTTACTTTATCAACACAAGGACCGTGTTCTCTCTGCTTGTATTGTGCTCTTTTGGAAAGCGTCCTGCCCTGTAGTGCGAAACTCCAGTTAGCGAGGTGGGCGCTGTCCTAATTTTTGTCCTCTTATGTATCTGTCCCTCAAGTTTCCTGAAGGAGTTAAAAGTCTCCTATAATCAAATCGAAGTCTGTGCATGGAGGACAAAGGCCTCAGGGCCGACTAATTCTAAATTCACTAATTCACCTACTTTACCTGTTGGCCAATGTTGGAGAACCCCTTACCTGTGGATTTTCCATTGGCCAACGTTGGAGAACCCCTCTACCTGTGGATTACCTGTGGAGAATCCTAGCTATTTCCCAAATATCTGGCCTTTTTTTTTTTTTTTTTGGTTGTAACTCCTAGTATGAATCCCTTCTATGTAAATTTTTTCATAGAAAACAGTTGAATGATGCCCACTGCTGTGTACCCCGAGTGCTCATTCATACAGGGTTCCTGAAATGCCATTAGAACATGTGAATTACAAGAATGGAATGAAGAGCCATTTTATTGAAATATGCTCACAGATATTCTTGCAAAAGATATATACCATCAATGCAAATATTGAATAATTAAATGAAAAGAATGATTTAGAATGAGAGTCATGTCTAAAACTCTGTTGAAAGAATTTTAAAGATAGCACCTTGGGAAGTTTACTTAATTTTCTCCAACTTTAACACAAACATTCTTGGGTAGTGTGGACATTTTCACAATGTTGATTTGCTGATCCATGAGCGTGAATGCTTATTACAGCACATCACAATTACAAAGATGTGGAATCAATGCCAGTGCCCATCAGTTCATAAGTAGATTAACAAAATGCGGTGTAGACACAGCACAGAATACGACTCGGCCAGGAAGAAGGAGGAATTAATGCCTTTCGGAACAATTTGCACAGAACTGGAAATGATCTTAAGTGAAGTATCTAAAGAAAGAAAAAACAACACTACATGTACTCGCTATTAAATTGGCAGTAACCAAGGAGCACACATGGGTCCAGAGGGAAATAAAACTCAGTAGAACACAGCAGGGGAGAGGGGAAGGATGACATGGGTGAAAATCTACCTGACCACCTGACAAAAACAGTGATATCTGACAGAATAGGACACTTATAATCCTGACTCCAGCATTACAAACATGACCCATGTAACCAAAAGCATTTGTACCCCTGTAATATTTCAGAGAAAAGAATAAGGAATTCACATTCTTTGCAAGTGCACATGGAACTTGGACCCACATTCACTTTCCCTGAGTCCTGTGCAGATCCACAACAAATTTTAAAAAAAGAAGTCATTTGGAATATATGGTCAGATAATTAAATTTGCAAACTCATCCTCGAAAAAGTGCTACATACCTCCTTACTGAATATCCCTGTGATATCTTTAGAAGTGCTCCCCTGGGGAAGCTACGCATCAACACCAGTGCTGAGTCTACCCTTCAAAATACTTTTTCTAGACCTAGTTCCTTATGTTGGTAACCTCCATATGTTGGTCAGTTTGTTATGGTTCTGGGTGGTCGACTTACAAGAGGTTCTACTGCATTTGTTACTTAGTAACAAATTAGAATATCTACTGGGCAGAGGGGAAAAAAGAATTAGAGATTACAGATGAAGGGGGAAATACCAATGCATGATGGGTACCCATGGTGTGCCATGAGTGAGGAGTGGGATAATTTCACTCCCGCGCTGAGTTTTACTGCCCTGCCATGCCAGAAAAGAAAAATAAAAGACAAAAATGGTAATAGTGATATGCAGGCTGAATAAACATTTTCCAAATAATAACTGAAGATGAAACCTGTGGTTGATGAAATCAAAATGTCAGGTCAATCTAGAGGTCTTTTATAGGAAATGCTGAAAAAGGAGACGCTGCAAGGGGCTTTTCCAAACCTCAAAATCTGCTCCAGCACGGGGCTGCCACAAAACAATTGTACACAGAGCTTTTCTAAACCTCAATATCTGCTCTAGCAGCTGCCACAAAACAATTGTGCAATAACTGTTAACAAAGGATTGAATGCTTTCTTTCTGTTAGCCAGGTGTTACAGTGAAATTTGCTTAAGCATACCAAACTATCAGATTTTTATTGGGGGGACCTCACCTCTGGTTCATGTTACAAGGGTACAGGTCAAATCTATTGAGAGTAGAGTATAAATGTCTTAACACAACAATTAAGCAAGTGAGGTGAAGGCTACGTTAACTAGTTTGATGTAAGCATTCCAAATTGTATACAAAATCAGCACATTGTACTCCATAAATGCATTAATGTACACAGTTACGATTTAATAAAAAATAAAAAAAGTAAACTGTTGCTGTGGGGGAAAAAAAGTGAGAAAAACAGAATGAGGCCATCTGGACGCAAATACTGTTCTTTTCTAACTGCATGTCTGGGACTTATTACCTATGGGTAGAGAACAAAATGTCAAAGTGCTGTTTGCAACTGATCCAAAATTAAATAGTGCTGTGTTGTTGCTTCTGGATGTGAACGATGGTGTCTCTAGATTGTAACTATAGTAGCTTAGTCTCAGCCTAAAAGTCAGTATTTTTCCCTTATTACCTGGCCGTGGACTTTCACAGTTTTTATGATGATCAGTGAATAAAGAAAAATAGCATGGTAGGAAAATTCTCATACATTTCAGAATGTCATTATAGCACCTATCTACATCGAAAGTGCAATGTCAACCGTCTGTCACAAGGCTTTTTTTAATTGTCCTTAGTCCTATGGCAGAAGAGAGGCAATGAAGAATGATTTTGCATTTAAACTCCAGATTAGGAATGCTTTAATCATATTCTTTCTTTTCTCTAGACTAGTCACCCTGACAGGTGCCTTAAGATAATATGCAAAATCAGTATCCACCTATTGAACTACATAAAAAATGTATTGGAAAAGTCTGTGAAATCATTTTAAAAACTCCCATCTCACCATGTTATACGGCATATAATTACTCATCCATTTCATTTTATATAGCACCTTTTAAATGATGAAATTATAGGAATGGAAAAGAGACCATGATTGTCCTGGGACAGCAGGGGGGACGATGACATTTGGGGAAGGTGGGTGTAATAAGACAGGGGAATTGTTGTGTTAATTGTTGTGTTAAGGGACGTATCTTTATGGAGTTGGGATTATTTTGTACTTTGATTATGGTGAGCTTACTCACATGTTAGAAGTTCACAGGGCTTATAAACACACACAAATTATTACAGGTAAAAATTCTAGTAATCTGAATAACAAAAACAGAGTGTATGAATATCAACATCCTGGTTCTGAGGATACACTGCATTTTTTTTTTTTTTTTTGCAGTTTTTGGTCGGGGCTGGGTTAGAACCCGCCATCTCCAGTATAGCCAGCGCCCCAGTCCTTTGAGCCACAGGTGCTGCCCGGTACACTGCAATTTTGAGAGATTTAATGTAGGCACAGACTGAATGCAGGGTAAAAATGGTCTGTCTATTTTTCTTATAATCCATTTTTCTTAGTATCCTGAGAATGGAAAAAAAAATCCATGTGCTCACTACTAATATGAATGATAAAATACAAATATAGTCTAGGGGGAGGGGTGAGGGCAGAGTAGGGAAGGGGTAGGGGGAGTGCGATTGGCAGGGAAAGAGAGGTCAATTGGGGAATCTCACCCATTGCGCACGATGTGAGGGTGTTCAGCACGCCCCCTAGGGGAAGGGTCTTCTACAACTTGAACTTCGCCTTGATAACAATGTAAACTAAAAATTTGTACCCTCATATTAATTTAAAAAAAAAGTAGCTTAGAAGAAAAATCCCCTTTGAGGGGGGCATGATTGGTAGATTATGAAATCACAGATATGCACTTTGGAGACCTATTAAATCCCACAGTCAGTCCTTAAATAAATCATTCATTAATTTAAAAAATCCTGTGTGAATAAGTAAAAATATTACTTGAGAATAAGTAAAACAATATTACATGGTTAAGACCAGACATATCAATGTTACGTATAACTGTGAATGCACTTACGTGCTCTATTTTGTCATTAAACAAAGTGTGTTTTTCTAATTATAAGTTTGGAAAGGTTAAAATGTTTTAAAAGGGAGAAATATTTGAAAGAGGAAATCTTAAAATGGAGAAGACAGTTTTATATAATGTAAACACAGCTTCATCCAGTTTATTTCCTACACATCAAATTATAACTATTGTCAATTTTTAAAACTAATTTGAATAGCTCCTTATCTGAGTCTAGGGAAGTCACATTTCCAAGGAGAATGTTGTAGGGTTAGGGAACCTGCATTGATTCACTTTTGCAAGCATCATTTCTAAAAGCAATATTGCTGGTGTAATAGTCTTGGTGTCAATGGCAATTTTTTAATTGCCATTGACACCATTTTTTCCCTTATGTTTATTGGTTATTGCTGTTGCTTTTTCTGAGAATCTTCTTTCTTTTCTCTTATTCTTCTATTTATTCCTTCTCCTTCTCCCTTTTTTTTTCTTTATCCCTCTCCCTCTAAAACTGGTTGAAATTGCTGAGAGTTTTCAATCACCTCTACTCACCCAACCCATGTCAGAACTCTGGGAATAATAATCACAAATGATAGACAGTACTTTATTTTATAATTACTATCATGAAATCTACATGTTTACAGTTTTTTCAGAATATTTGTTACTTCAAAACTGAAATTGTCATTGAGATAATATTTCTCAGTTTCTTCCAGAAGAAAACATGGATTCAGAACATTTTCAGGCTTTTTAGATGTTTTTGGTAAATGCTCTTTCATAGTATCTCAATTACATAATGAGAATAAGATAATATACATGTATTTCTTATAAATAATTTACCTAGGCCATTTTGACAAAAGTATGCAGCTATTATTCCTTGATGTTATGCATGTAAGGGTAATTACAACACAAAGTATTTTTCTAAGTATATTAACATCTCAGGAGACAAACTATTTGTGTAATTCTATAATTTACATAAGTTACCAACTGATTAATGAACAAATTAAACTTGATGTATTTGGGACTTCATTACAATTTCTTGCCTCTCAGAAAAAATAGTCATAATATGTAAGATACCATTTGTGTGTTTTATATATGCATATGATGTGAGATCCATTTTGACACTTTTATCCTATGATATAATATATTATTTTTGTTTGTTTGTTTGTTTGTTTGCAGTTTTTTTGGCCAGGGCCAGGTTTGAACCTGCCACCTCTGGTATACTGGGCCAGCGCCCTACTCCTTGAGCCATAGGCACCACCCCATAAGATATTGTTTGAAAGATTTAAAATGTTGTAGTGCTATAAGTCTATTTCTCATGAATTAATCCGGTGAACTCAGAGTGGGACTTATATTTTGTCATCTTAAGTAGTGAAACACTCTGAATCTGCAAATGAGCAGTATGATTCTAACTGAATCCACAAAAAATGTCTGATAATTTATATCATTAATAAATTACAGGTCATAATTAATAAATTATAGTCTATATAATGAATAGAAGATTCCTTTGATATATTTTATTAACCACAATAGGTCCTAATCATTAAAAAGAATGCTACTGAATCTTAGTCTGTTTATTATGTTACAAAACAACTCATAGAGTATTATTTTTCTCACACACACAAAACACACACATATTTATTATAATTTGATTTATCCTTAACTTTGAAGTTTCTTTTCCAATGGTAAGTCAACTTAATGGGAAAGAAATTATCCTGACATTAATTTCATTGCTTCTGCCAGGATGTAAATTTGCATCTCCAGCTATGGCAGAATTTTCTAAAGTGTAATCACATTGAACCATGAACTGTAGGTAGTTACATAAGCATGCTCACTAATGTTCAAAGATATGAAATAAAATTGTAACCATTCTGTACAAAGTGGATACTATATGAGGTTGAATAAGATACTATATGTCATGAATGCATTTAATGTGGTCCAAACACAATGCACATTTTGACAAAAGATAAAGGAAGGCACAGTTCTGTGAATATATGTTGGTCAACGTGTCAGCAGGGTAAAGAAATGATTTTTATCATATCCTACTTTCTAAATTGAAGATTGGGTGTGTAACCAAAATATAGATTATAGTACATAGCCTAGCATAAAGTTTATTGCAGCTAATCTGTGATACTATTTGAATCCAAGTACTCACGAGGGACCTGATATTCCAATTACATTTTCATTTTAAAATTATTACCGTGTATGCACTTTTACACTAATCTGAAAATAAAAACACTAAAATTAATTACATTTTTTAAACATGTGAATATTTAATATATGTGTTTTCCAGGAAAAAAAATGTTCCTATGATTTCATTTACCATTTTATTTCATTATAGTGTAACTAAAATAAGTGATTCATTTGGACTCAATGATAAAAGATATTAATTTAGTTATGTACACATGTAAATATAAATATCATTATAATTGTAAATTTGGAGTGGCACCTGTGGCTCAAAGGAGTAGGGCACCGGCCCCATATACTGGAGGTGGTGGGTTCAAACCTGGCCTTGGCCAAAAAACTGCAAAATAAAAGTAATAATAATAATAATAATAGCAAATTTGTATCCATATATTTGAAATAATAAACAATTATTTTTAAGTAAGAAAAGCCCTATATAAAAGAAAAGCATGCATTTCAAAATTATTAATTTTCAAAACAAAAAGAGTTCTAAAACTGGTTGTAATATAAAATTAATCTCTTAAATTTCACTTATTGAATACTGGATCTTGCATGAAATTTTCCTAACCTAATTGTTTTCCCAAGTTATTAAGTACATAGCATCCTATCTTAAAATCTAAACCGTTTTCTTTGGCACATACTATATTTATATAACTGAAATTTAACCATATATTGTATTGCCGTCTGGGAACAGTAAGACTTCTTATATCTAATCACCAGCAGTATGGACTCAAACATCCATGATAAGGAACAGCTTACATTGAAAGTACAACATTTTTAAATTTATTGCCTCCCTTTCTTGTAACCCCAATATAGTCATGAAATATAGTTTTCTATTTATACAATTTGCACATAAAAGAGAGCTTTAGAGAGATGATACAGAGCAGTGTAATAGAAAAATGTGGCATGTGCCTATGAATGACGTCAGTTTAATGAGTCCCAAGTTTCTAGGTATGTGATGTGACCAAATCTCTTTAAAACATTTTCCACGTTGGTTACGCCATTGTAAATATTAACCTGAATGTTGTTAGTGTAAAATGGCATCATATATTTGTTGTGTATAGATCTATTTATTTAGCACACTTATTGACTGTATAGCACATTCAATACTGTAGCTAAAGACACACCCACATAAATATATGGAGCGTCTTTATGGCGCTTATGGTTTAGAGGTGGCACAGAGGTCAATGAGTCAATGAGCGAGTGAACGAATACGTGTGTAAACTTGGGCCAGTGCTAACTTATAGACTGATAATATGTTCATGGTAAAGGTTGGCAGAAGATTAACCTCATGGTCATTTTCTTTTGTGCTTAAGAAAATATGTCTTGTCATTGTGAAAAATTAAGCTACCATTTTACCTTGGTTTTAGTTATCATTTGAACAGTACAACAGCTGATTGATCCAGTTTAGCAAAGTGGGAATTCCGGTTCTTCCATTCTGTGCTGTATGACCTGGGCATGTTCTTTATTTTCTTTTAGCTTCAACTTTCTCAACTGTAAATGAGGGATGATAGCAGTACCTATTTGCAAGACTTGTGAGAATTGACTAAGATAATACATATAAAATGGTTGGCCAAAAACCAACCCTCAATGCATTTGGCATTTTATGCCTCTAATCATCTACTTCAGAGGGCAAATTGATATTGATTAAGTAATTGTTAATATGTAGAGACATTCTGGGGAAGTAGCAAGTGTTTCTTGGTCTATATCTTAACCAGTTTTGACACTTTCTGATGGACTCCATTCAGTTCAAATGTTGAGTATGTAGCTCTACATACTACAATAGCATTCTTTTTAAGAGCCAAAGTGAAATATTTGAAACAAAAGTGATTATTGTCAATGTTATAATTATAGTCACCATAATATTTTGAATTTTGCAAGGAATTTTCACAGCCAAAGAATCTTAGACACTATTATATTATTTTGAGGATGTAAATATTTGAGTGCACTGCACTAAAATGCTCATCAAAATATGCTTTGCTAACAAGTGGTGAAACTACTGCTGACACACGTATTTCTAGAAACTTTTAGCATACATTCTAGCAGATGTACTCAAACATTGTGGGGGCTTGTTATGTGATTTAGCAGCATTTGCAAACATGTTTGGTTTTATATTTTAATACCTTTAATATTTGTTAAATATACTAAAGTAGGTCCCTTTCTCTTTTGACATACTATATCAAGTCCAAGTTCATGAATGTAGCTATTTTTTTAAGGGAACTTGAAAGGATTGAGTTAGAATGAATTATCTAGGCTAAGGACTTGAAAATAAAGCCCCTGATTTTTTTTTTTATCCTGTTTGTCAAAAAGAAAGAGAAGACTAGCCCTTCAATTTCTAGGATAGAATTTAGTGAACAGTAGAGCTTAGGATTTAAACTGGAGTATCTCATCCAGTAGTTGCTTGGACCTTGAGATCAATCTTGGATCCATGGTTTCAGTGGCTTGACAGTCAAGGCATTATGGAGTATGAAAACATCTTTCAGGCTCAGCGCCTGTGGCTCAACGGGCTAAGGCGCCAGCCACGTACACCTGAGCTGCTGGGTTCGAATGTAGCCTGGGCCCGCCAAACAACAATGACGGCTGCAACCAAAAAATGGCCAGACCCCTGTATTCCTGTGGGAGGGGAGGGGTGGGGGGAGGATGGGTAGAGGGAGGGCAATTAGTGGGAACACACCTATGGTGCATCTTAGCAGGGTACTGGCGAAACTTATTAAAGGTAGAGTATTAATGTCTTTATATAGTGATCAAGGAAATGCC
>CAUYON010078101.1:0-11815 GCA_963573935.1 Arctocebus calabarensis | reverse complement strand
TGTTTTTGGATTTCTTTTTCCACTTTATCAGCATTTTCCTTCATTTCTTCCTTCATTTCCTTGATTGTTTTCATCATCTGTATTCTAAATTCCCTTTCTGACATTTCTAACATTTCCTTATAGGTGGAATCCTCTACAGTACCTACCTCACAGCTCCTAGGTGGGTTTCTCTCGACTGGTTTTTCATGACTGGTTTTTCAGTAGGAGTTTTCTGCTAGTTCTTCCTCATGATTTCTTTTATCTGTTTCCTTGCCCTAATTTTTCTTTCACTTCCTCCCGCTCTTTAATTTGCTGTGCTTCTGAACTAGGGTTTTGATGAGTCCTTTTGGTGCAGGACCAGAGGATGAGAAGATTGAAGAGCAAGAAGGGAAAAAATAAAGAAAGACAGAAAAAAAAAAAAAGAAAGAAAGAAAAGAAAAGAAAAAGGAGAAAGGAGAAGGGGTGTGTAGAAGCAACTATTGACCAAAAGTAGAAAGGCACTGAAAGAGGAGGATGGGAGCAATATAGGTGTACAGTAGGGTACTTTGGCCCAACCTTAAGAGCCCCCAACTTCTGGGGCTGCCTGGTTGGGTGATTAGGTCAGCAGCTCTTTGCCAGCCTGTTTGGACACAGTACCCCACCTCCACCAAGTAGAGAGGAAAGACAAAAATGCAATAAATTAAATCAAAACAAGCAAACCAAAAACTTTACAGGATAAGATTGGGGAAAAAAACAATTACTATGGATAGAAACACTTCCAAAATTAAAGTCTAATTGTGGAAAAAGGCAACAATGGAAAATTATATTTAAACTAGAAAAATGAAGAAATAAAAAAAGAAAAAAATCTTTAAGAAAAATGTCAAAATTAAAAATAAAACAACAATAATGAAAACAAACAAACAACAACAACCAAAAAAAAAAAAAAAAACCACAAAACAAAACAAAAGAAACAAAGCAGTATATATATCTTGCTGATATTGTCTGGGCAAGAGGTGATCTTCTGGGTTATGATATGTTAATCACAATGTTGATATGGCTGAACAAAATTGAGACCAGAGGCCTCTAATGATTTCTCAAACCCTGCAGGGTGGAGAGCTTAAATCTCTTTCAGCCTGTTTAGAAGGCACTTTAAATTGCTAACTTGGGCTAAGCAGAAGCTTTCCCAGGAAAGCACTTGTGGCTGGGATCACTCCTTTAAGTGACTATCCACTTACCAAAACTGGTCTCACCCTATGCCCCTGAGGGCTAAAGCTGCAAGGCGTCTCAGTCCCCGCCTTTAAGCTGCTCAGTCACTAGATTACTCGCTCCCACTCGATGCTTGTTCTGTGACCCTGAGGGTGGAGCTTGCCCAGGCAGTTCTCCTACAATGGCTCCACACTGCCCACAACCAAACACTGGTAGCTCCGTCTGGCTCGGTGACTCAGTCTGGAGCCCCAGACAATACTCAAAGACCTCCACACTCTTGCCCAGTTTTCCCAAGGCAGCTCAACTGAGTGCCAACTCCAAAAGAAACCCAAACAACTCACAGGTCAGGCCTTTCCAGTTTGCAATCTCACTGCTGCTGTAGCCACAGCTGTTGGCAGGATTGGACTGAACAAACACACGCAACCACTTGCCAGATCTCCACTGCTTTTGCCTTCCTCAGGGGGTCTAGAAGTCTCACACTGTCTCCCTGTGTCCCCAAAGGGATGTTTCTGGGCAGATCTTGCCAGCCAGAGATACCTAAATTCTTCTCTCTCCAGTCTCATTGTGCCCAATTGCAAGGAAGCTGTTACTCAGCCACCATCTCAAAGCCACTACTATAAAATATGGTCTTAATGTTCTTATGGAAATGTCTTGCAGGCTTCATAGACTATTGTTGCTGTTGATGCTAAGATCCTGTGCTACCTCACACCTAATGCTGCCGCCACATAGCCTTGTGGAAAAACAGATTAAAATGATGCTGGTAAGAAATGTTTTTTTTTCACCCTGTGAAAAAAAAATAGATGAACAGATTACATTACAATAATTATGTGAATTTTTTTTTTTTGAGACAGAGTCTCATTATGTCACCCTTGTTAGAGTGTCATGGCATCACAGCTTACAGTAACCTCAAATTTTTGGACTTAAGCGATTCTCTTGCCTCAGCTTCCCAAATAGATGGGACTACAGACGCCTGCTACAACACCTGGCTATTGTTTTGTTGCAGTTTTCATTGCTGTTTAGCTGGCCCAGGCCTGGTTTCAACCCACCAGCCTGCATGGATGTGTCCAGCTCCCTAACCACTGAACTACAGGTGCTGCCCAATTATGTGAAATTGTTTATCTGAAGCACAGACCAGTCTCAAAAAAGGAATTTAATGTAAAGAATAACAATAAAAGTTAAAGTTAATTTGCATTTTCATTTTACTATACAAGAAAATATATTCAAACCCATCTCTTTCTAAGGGTTATTGTGAGGATTCTGTCCATAAGTTCCCTGGTCTTCTTTTTCCTGACTTCAAGCATGCTCACTTATCAATATTTAGTTTACATATAAACCTCTTGTTGAAAGTACTGCAAAAGGAACCAGTGGAAAAATTGAAGGCCAAGCAGAAAAAGAAAACAACTTTCTTTGGTAGGTGGCCAAATGCAGTTAAACAAAATGAAATTTGTAGATTTAAAGTCTGTTATGGATACATTATCCAAGAGGTAATACGTAACTTTTTAAGGGGTCAGTTATTAAGTCCTGTGCTCTGGTCCTAAAGTGGTGATAATAGAAAGACAACCGAAACCTAGGAAAAGAATAATCTAGTGAATATGATCAAGGGAAAGTAGGCCCTTCTCAGAACAGTACTTTTCATAGAGGGTCCCAAAGGGATGTCCATTTGTATATAGGAAAGGCCTTTGCCAAAAATACTGAGTCCCTCTGATACAATGAAAATACAGCCTGTTACACAGAGGCTCAGAGTTAGCCGAAGAGTTTGGGATGTTTAAGGCAAGTGAGGAACATCCCAGTCACTAACTGATTCTTCAGTTCCATCTGGAACTATCCCTAGTAAAATGGCAATTACCATCACATTTACTTCTTTGGAATTGATTTATTCCCTCTCTCCTATTGTGACCAGGAATTAGCCTCTGCTTCTCTATTGCCTTGACTTTGACCTAGATGTTCAAATCTCACCTGGCCCAATTTTCTCAAGTGAACCTGATCACATGTAAATAAAAAATGAGGTTTATCTGTATGGCTGGAGATATACACACATTTTATCTCCACCTCTGTATCTATGTTTCAATAGTTGGGTATGCATATACATTTTTCACCCTCTACTATCTTTCACGACAAATGTTTACCAATGTTTTTTTTCCCTGATAAACTGTCATTATGCATGCTGGGCTTTATTTTTAGTTAATATGTCTTCAGTCTATTAATGTGTGACTTGTTGCTCAGCTTTTTATAATATATTTTTCTGGTGGAAGATTCGTGTACTTTGTTAGCCTAAGAACTAACATAAAACTGTTTCTTCTTACAATGAAAACTAGTTAAACAATATTTGCTGTTAAATTATTTTACCATCTCTATCACATCATGAAACTATTGCTTTGGCATAATAGCTAAATGTTTTGCTTTCCTGGAAGTGATTCAAGGACTTTAAGCCCCAGGAAACAGATTCTTTGTATCTAGGCATAATGTTCTAGGAATGTGAATGTTTATTGCTATTGTCAGCTGATTATATCATTTTACTCATTAATATATTGTTTCATTTTATCCCAAATCACCTTCATCATGATCATTTTCATTAAATGATCATTACTGAGGGTTTGCATTTGGAAGCTTAAAAGTATTTTGGCAAAATCATTGCCCCTCTTCTCACGAGGTTAAAGTATTAAAAACATAGCATTAAATTTACAGTTAATGGCAACTAGGAAATGATACAAAGAACAGAAGAAAAGTATTAACAATTAAATGGAGCTAAAGATTAATATTAAGTAACAGTATTAGGCTCAGCAACTTAAGAGCACAGAATTCAGGAGCATGGAGTCACAATTTGCTTTTTCTTGTCCCCTAGAATTAGAAAGAGGGAATGTGAGATTTCTCCCTGCCTCTGTGAAGCTATCAGAGGTTACTCAAGCTCTACTGACACCCCTAACAGGCAGATAGTGAATAAAGCCCAGAGAGGCCAAGGGACAAAGTCATGTCCTCAGTGATCCCTCTCCAAGTGCCCAGTCTGAGGACAAGGAGGAAGAATTCACAAACTCTCAGATTTCCCCTCTATCACCATCTAATGGGGAAAAAGCCTCAGGGTGAAATGTGCTGCCCCCCCCACTAAGGAGCTATAAGCTCAGAGGAGGAGCAGAATCTTATAGTAAAGAGAGAACAGGACAAAGAAGGGATGTCCCCAAGTGCTGGGGGCACAGAAAGCTTGAGAGGGCATCAAATAGTTTCAAATGTCAATAATACTGCCTTTATCAGCCGAAGAAGAAAAGAAGGGTGAGATCTAAAGGAATTCCCCTGTCAACATTTAACAATAAAGCAAGGAGGAAAATGTCCCCAAGGGGCCAAGACACAAACATCAGAGCCTTCTCTTTTCCTTGCCGTGGGGCGCTATGGGGAGGCTAAACTTTTTCTCTCTGGGACCAGCTCTATTCTGGAGCTCTATCAGTGGCACTGAGGCCACTTTGCTGTCCAACAACATTTAAGGAACAAGACTGCATCTTTTATCACCTTCTGCTCAGCATTAAAAGAGGAGCTCCTTTGTGCATTCAGCATCTTCTCGTGGAGGAGCTTCTATGGACCAGGCAGTATGCTGGGCTGTTGGACAGAATGAGGTGAAGAACACATGGCCCTTCAGGAGCTTAAAGGCAGGTACACCAGCTTCAGGCCATGGAGTGATGATAGAAATGTTGTGAGGAGCAGGGAGCAACCAACTCAGCCCTGGAAGAAGCATGTAAGGCTTTCTGGAGGAGGTGTTATGCAACGAGAACAATAGAACAGGTTTTCTAGAGATGGGAGAAGTACTTGAACAGAAACTTCTCTGAAGATGACAGATGAATGGCCAATAAACACATGAACAAATGCTATTGTTCCTAATCATCAGAGAAATGCAAACCAACACTATTCTGAGATTTCATCTAACTCCTGTGATATTAGTCCAAATCACAAAGTCCCAACACTGTAGAGACTGGCATGGATGTAGAGAGAAGGGAACACTTTTGCACTGCTGCGGGACTGCAAACTAATACAGCCTGTATGGAAAGATGTATGAAGAATTCTGAAAGAATTAAAAGTTGACCTTCCATTTGATCCCTCAATCCTATCACTAGGTTTTTACCCTGAAGAATAAAATTTATTTTACCACACAGTTTCCAGTTAGAATAGAGAGAGGAGATGCAGCAACACTGATCAGAGAGAAAAATGTATGAAAAGGGTACATTGTACACTTTCAAAGAAAATTTTGTGTGGGGAAAGTGCTTATAGTATGTGAAATAGCAAGAATTTTGCTATAATCTGAAAGGAAGTTAGTTAGCTTGTGGGTGTACTGTAAAGGGCGTTGAATGAGATGTCACTCCCTGGGAGAGGGCTAGGATCAGGGTGTGGATCCTGGTGATCACTACAGTAAGGGGCTGGGAAGATGGAGTGGGTTGAGACCCTGGTTGGGGGCTAGTGTTAGTGCACAGCTTTGGGTGATGGTTAGAGTTGGGTAGGAACAGGAGGATAGAAGAGGTTCAGGGCCTGTTCAGGTCTCTGGGGTTAGAGCTAAACTAGGGCCCAGATTCTGGTGATAATTACAATCAGATGGGCCTGGGGAAATGAAGTGATTTTGAGACACTTGAGTAAGGGTTAAGGTTAAGCTAGACTTCAGGTGCTGGTTGAGGTTAAGCAGGCATGGGGAAGAAGAGGGTTCAGGAACCTGGTTTAGGGCTAGAGTTAGGGTCTGGCTTCAGGTGATAATTAGGGTTACGTGGGCCTAGGAGAGGATTAGTGTTTGGGGCCCTTGTGCAAGAGGTAGGGTTAGGGCCTGGCTTTGTGTGGTGATTAGGGTCAAGTGAATCTTGGGGATGAAGAGAGTTTACTGGGAAGAGAGTTTACAAGAAGAGAGTTCACTTCTTGGGAAAGAAGTGAAAAAACTGTAAAGAAGTAATTAGTCTTACATGCTTATATACCACCTTAACAAAGGGCAATATATTGTAGAGAAGTGATCAAATAAAGGAAAGGAGTTGGAACTTTTGCAGGCAGTGTACTGGGAGAAAGCTACTACTCCCTACACAGGGGAAACTGGTAGAAGATAAGTATTATTTTACTAACGTTTATTTGTGCAGGTTCCTATAAGATTTTACTCTGGTAATAAAAGTGTTCTTTTCTTATTGGCTATTTCTACCTTCTTATTGGCAACAAAACACCCAGGACCTAAACCCGAAAGATAATTCATGAGGTATTGTGTGTGGGACACCAATTATACCAAATCCTCACAGAAACTGAGGTGATGGGAAGAGTCCTGTGTGAAATATCAGATACTAACAGTTGCACATGTGAAGATAAGCAGTACAATGGAACTTACCTTTCTGCCATTCTCAGAAGAGGAGAAGGTAGGAATTGAGGGCCTGTTTTGTCTTGTGGGCTTCCTGTTGGCTTTACACTTAAGTTCAGACAGCTAAGAATGATATGAATCCTGATGAAGGCAGCCTTTATTTCTGCTAAGATTAGAAACTAGGGATTTATTGCCTTGATCAAGGAATTTGTTGTCCAAAAGGATCAGGGCACAATTGAATGTGGACAGGTTTTGATTTTGGATATCAGAGATTGTTGGCAACTCTCCAACCCTGGGATTTAACATTATCCTCAATGAAAATGAAGTAGAGCTTGCTTATTTCTTGAAAGGTAAGTTTTAAACATTAACTGACTTCAGAATGTAAAAATAGATATTCCTTCCAACCATGTGATTTGAATGAGAATTAGTATCTTGAACACTCCACCACCGTGTCATAGTAATTACTCCAGGGATAGATATGTGACCCAAACAGCCACACAGAGTCCATCCCTGGAACCTTTCATTTGTCTTTTATGGAAGAGACTCATCAGAAAATGGTGAGCTCAGGGGATAGCAGTGACCATATGAGGCTTGTACAGAAAGCCGGCCTGAGAGAAGGAAAGCTAAGTCCAGAGAGAGGCAGAAACATAAAAGTGCCTGGCTTTAGAGGCTTTCTAACTCTGCCAAGAAAGGAAAATATTAATTTTCCCTAGATCCCTTGAACCTAAGTAGGAATATGTGAATCTTAGAGGGTCGTCTTCTACTCTGGAGGCAAAGTATTCCAATTCTTATTCTTATTCTTCCAAGTCTATTATACACAGAATTGCTTCCCTACTTCATCAATTAAGGTTTACTTTAACTTTATAGTGTCTTAGTTTGGGGGAGATTTTTCATAGTTATCAGTAGCAACCATTTTCTCTGCCTGTGGGTCTGGATCACATGTATTCTCACTGGCATCTCAGTAGATATTTTCATTCTTATCTGGTCTTAGATTAATAATCTACCAAAGTGCAACTGTAAGAATTCTTTAGATGCAAAAACAAGTGTAACTGCCTTCAATTCTCATTAGAAGCATTTATTCCTTTTAAATATTACTTTCTGTCTTTTGTGCTTTTCCCTGTGAATAATATTTAACCTGCTATTTGCATTATTCCTCTGACTTTTATCCCCTGCTACATCTTTGTCAATTGCTTAATTTACAAACTTCCTTTGTGTTTTTAAGATTTGTCTTTTGCATGCAGGATTATCTTTGTTTTATCTTTACAACCAATAAGTCTCTGTATTTTGTGAATTAAATTTTATTCATTTTATTTATTTATATTTATTGTAATCACTTATGTGTTTGGATTTTTCCTTCCATTCTTATTTTGAGTTTTCTATTGTCGAGTTTTCTTGTTTCTTTCTTCTTCCCATGTGTTTGTATTAGTGCATTTTCCTTAAATCCATTTCTCACCGTAAGTTTCTGAAATTTATAAATTCTATTTTTATTCTTCTAGTGATAACACTCAAATTTTTAGTTTAAAGAGTTTTAAACTTTTATGTTTCTATCATGTCAAATTATCAGTAATCACATCTTGTCCGGAAAGAAAATATTAGTAGCAGGGTGTGGTCATTCACGGGTATAATTTCTGCACTTTGTGAAGTAAGGCAGGAGGACCATCTGAGGCAAAAACAAAAACAGATAAATAAAAAAAATAAAACACCTGGTGGCATACTCCAATAGTCTGAGATACTTAGGAAGCTGAGCCAGGAAGATCATATGAGTCCAGGAGTTTGAGGCTGCAATGAGCTACGAAGATGCCACTGTATTCCAGCCTAGGCAACAGAGGGAGACTGCCCAAAAAGAAGAAGAAGAAAAAAGACTTCCCCTTTTTTGAATTTATTTAATTTATTTTTTATTTTTATTTGCTTCCACTGTTTCCATCTTTTTTTTTTTTTTTAAGACATAGTCTCACTTTGTCACCCTCCATACAGTGGCATGGCATCATAGTTCACAGCAACCTCAAACTCTTGTGCTCAAGTGATCCTTTTTCTCCAGCCTCCTGAGTATCTGAGACTACAGGCACTTGCCGCACAAAGCTTTTTTTTTTTTTTTTTTTTCTTTTTTTAGAGACAGGCTCTCACTCTGGCTAAGGCTGATCTTGAACTCCTAAGCTTAGGAAATCCACCCACCTCAGCCTCCCAAAGTGCTAAGACTATGGGTGTGAACAGAACTACAGGTGCAAACAGGACTACAGGTGCCTGGCCTGCTTCTACTCTCTCAATCTACAATACTTTGAAAAAGATGTTGAAGTCATCTGGATTTGGCTCCAGATTAATATTAATAATTAAAGTGAATTAATGTATATATGCATTGTTTGAAGTTCATGCAAAAGAAAAGTATAGAATTGAGAATAAATCTGTTACGTTAATTTGTACATTTATTTTCCAGGTAATTTTATAAAGAAAGGAAAGGTCTTTTTCCATCTAAGATGGCAGTTATTAAGCCAGTGGAAAGAAGTTATGTTGCCACTCCATGGAGATTGCCTAACATGAAGCCAACTTGTATGAAAACAGAGGAGATCACAAAAGTAGAGAGAGGGGAGAGAAACTGACTTAATTGTATCAATTGTATACTCTCAATCCCTAGACTTTTCTACTTCTCCTGAATTGTCTAAAAATCTAGGAGCTGGGCAGCACCTGTAGCTCAGTGAGTAGGGCACCAGCCCCATATACAGAGGGTGGGGGTTTCAAACCCAGCCCCGGCCAAACTGCAACAAAATAATACCGGGCGTTGCGGCCAACACCTATAGTCCCAGCTACTCAGGAGGCTGAGGCAAGAGAATTGCCTAAGCCCAAGAGCTGGAGGTTGCTGTGAGTTGTGTGATGCCACAGCACTGTACTGAAGGCAATGAAGTGAAACACTGTTTCTAAAAAATAATAATAATGATGATAAATAAAAATTTAGGAACCTACCCAGTCAGAAAAGCAGAAAAGATTGGTGTGCAACTTTTAATCATATTTCCACTTCCTGACATCTCTAAAAATAGTCTCATTAGCCACATGTGATCATTCCTTAGCAGAAATGTCTAGCTTTCAACTCACAGAACTAAATTCACCCTTTGGTATTTATTCAGCCTTTTGGTAATTATTGTTTCTCCTTAAATATGGTCTTATGTTTTAAATCTCTAGATCATTTTTCCCCCATAGTCTGTTTTGTTTTCTATCTACCCTATTTCTGCTGACAATTCACTTTCCCAATTTACTTTGGATCAACCTGTCTATATAACATGTAAAAGAACTATACTCCTGGCATATAAATTATGCTACCATTGCTATTAAATGAGAAGACAGAGTCATCCTGAACTTGGTTCTGCATTCTTCACTGTCATCAATCAGGAAGCCCTTTCAAGTTGATCTAAATATTTCTTGAGAGTATCCATGTCTCCATCCTACATCTACTTCTCCTCTTATTCATGCGTCCTAAATTCTAAGTTGACCTCTTAAAAACCATCATCTTTCCTTAAACTTTTATTTCATTCTTTGGGCTTGTAACTTAGTCCATTCCAAAGCCTTTGACTTGGATAGCCCATCAGAGTCTATCCTTAGCCTTTAGCCCAGATGATTAGAACCCTGGTGTGGGACCGGGGAAAGCAGGTGGAGAAAGGGGATGAGCAAGCAGCCTCCTCTATTTTCCTCTGGTAGTACCTGAATTATATTATTTTTAATATATATGATCATGCCAACAACATTTGTTAGGAACTGAAGGAGCCAATATAAGTTTTCATAAATGGACATTACATGGTAAGATTTGCATGCAGAAGTTCAAATTTTTAACTTATATTTTTAACATGTATAGAACCTTCGGTGATCTAGCTTACTTTTTTCCATTTCATTTCTCATACTTTCTGAAATCGGAATTTAATTTTAAATAAGCAAATTTTGTAATTCCCTGTGCCCATATGTTCTGCTTACTCGTCTTCTTCATGCTCTTAAGATTAACCTAGATTAAGGGAAACCTCCTTTAGAGAACTTGCCCTTCTTCTTCTCCCCAACCTATTCATTTATTAATAGACTAGATACATCTTCATGTTATTCCCATGGGACTCTGGGCTTCTCTATAATTCTATTGTTTCATATTGTTTTAAAATTTTCCTTTTGGGGTCTTTTATTAATTTCTGGTTTAGAAATACACAGTTCTTAGCTCAATACATGCAATAAACATTTGTTGAAAGAATGACTTATTGGTATATTCATATATGAGTATATAACATTGTATGGGCAATGAAGCTCAGAGTTGCTGTCTTTAAAAATATAATCTCAGAGAAATTAACTAAAGAAAAAGAACCTCAGGTACTCATTAGATTATACAAGTACATAAACTATATCCATTTTTTCTAAAATAACTGTATATTTTTACATGCACATTTCTAATTTTACGTACATATTCTGCTACTTGGTTATATAGTTCAAAGACCCATTAGTATCATTGCCTATATAATTTCTTATCTAATAGGTTTTCTGTAAGCTATAATTTTATTGTTTTAAGCTTGCCAAATAATATGCAATCTTTCCAGAACAATAATGCAATTAAATGTTAGTAGTTTCTTCCCCAATAAAGCTCTGACCTCCTCTTTTGTTAGAGCATTTACTTGGAAAACTCATCGTTGCAAATTCATTTTCTGCATCTTTGAAATGTATATAAATCTTCGTCTATGACGAGGTGTCCACATTGCAGCCCATGGGCCACATGCAGATTATTTGAAGACTGTTTTGTTTACCTGTGGTGTCAGATATCAAGGAAAGTATCTGTGAAACTTTGCTTTTCATCATCAGCTTTCATTAGCGTTTGTGTAGGAACTGTGTGACCTGACACAACATTTAACTCTTTCAAGTTTTGGCAGAAAAGAAAAATGTTTGGACAGCCCAGTTTTAACTCAGGGGTATTCTCTCTAAACACCTGGGAGTCATCCATGTGAATCAACATTCCATTTCCCAGTTTCTGTGGAAGAATAGGAGTGAAACCACCATTCCGAATTGCCACTGCTCCGAATTGATGAAGAGGTGTAAGGGCAACAAAAAGTATCCAATGTATAAACCCCTAATATGAGACAAATTCTTTATCGTTCACGTGAAGGCTACAACCCATTTATTGGAAGACAGGGAAAGGGGAGAGGGAGGAAAGGGAGGGAGAGGGTGGGAGGAGATGGGACAAAGGGTGAGATCACATGTGTGGTACATATTTGAAGGGTCAGGAGAAAACTTCTAAATACAAGGATCAAAAATGTTTCAATCTCATGAATGTTATGTCAATCAGGTTGATAAAAATATCTCAGATTGCATGTGAAGCCCGCACACTGTACCCCATGA
>CAUYON010078100.1:0-27734 GCA_963573935.1 Arctocebus calabarensis | reverse complement strand
CAGCACATTGTACTCCTTGATTGCACTATTGTACACAGCTATGATTTAATGATAAAGATAATAAAATAAAATAAAATAAAAAGAACCCCTGGAGTTAATCTTTTCAAAGAACCTACTTTTGCCTCAATGCTTTTCTTAAGTTTTTGTCCATTTTCTAGATTAGTGATTTAAAATCTTATCTTTGTTATTTTCTCACTTCTACTCGCTCAGGTTCTTTTCCTACTATCTGTATGTGGAAGCGTAGGTTATCAATCTTAACCTTTTTTTTCTTTTTAAAATAAAAATTTGAGACTTTCTCCAATAATTGTGTTAGCAATTCTCTGACCCATGCGCTATTCAAAAGTGTGTGGTTTAATTTCTAAATATTGGGGGATTTTTCAGATATCATTTTGTTACTAATTTTTAATTAAATTCTACTTTGATCAAAGGAAAAATTCTCTATCATTTCAACCTTTGGAAAATTAAGGCTTAATGTGCACTTAAAAATATGTGGTAAAGCCTTGTTGGATGTAGGTTCTAAAAATATAAATTAGGTCAAGTGGTTAAAATAGCTATTGAAATATTCTATACCCTTATTGATTTTTTGTTTGCTTATTTTATCAATAACTGCAAAAGGAGTGTTAAAATCCTTAACAATGATTGCGAGTTTGTCTATTGTTTTTTTCTGTTAGTTTTGCTTCTTTTACTTTTAAGCTTTGTTACTTGTGCATAAAGATTTGGGATTTATTATGCCTTCTAGAGGAATTTAGCTTCCCATACTTGTTAAATGTGTTTCCTCATTTCTGGTAATGTTTCTTTTCTTGAAGTCTGCAGCGTGTCCCAAAGGTCTTCCCTAAAGTGTCCATACATAGGGAGAATGGGAAATTGTAGGTAAATGTACCTTTATTTATAAAATAGTCATTACGAAATTTTACAAAATATTCTCTACATGTTGGCCGCCTCTTTGTAAAATTTTCTAATGACTATTTTGTAAAGAGATGTACACTTAGCTATAATTTCCCTATTTTTCCTGTGTACGGTAACTTTAGGAATGACTCTGGGTACACCCTACACTTTCTTTGTTATTAATATAGATATACCAATTTTCTCATGCCTAATGTTTTCCTTGTCTGTCTTTTTACATAATTTTATTTTTAACGTGTTATTATATCAATCTATGTGTGTCATTGTGGAAATTTTTCTAAGCGGCATATAGTGAGCTCTTCCTTTTTATCCAGTCTGGTGATCTTTTAATTTGGGGTGTTCAGCTCACTTTTATTTACTATATTTACTATGGTTGGGTTAAGTCTACCGTTTTGCTACTTGCTTGGCATTTGTTCCGTCTTGTTTTCTTCATTCCTCCTTTTCTTCCTTTTTGGAGGTTATTGACAATTTTTTAGTGTTCCATTTTATCTCTTCTCTTACTTTTGTCTGTACTTGTTTGCCTTTTCTCTATCCTAGTGAATGCTCAGTATTATAATATGCATAGTACCTTGTGCACTTTGAATTGGTGCTTTACCCCTTGATGCACATTATAAACCTATAAAAATATAGTTCCATTTATCTATTTCTATCCTTTGTGCAATTAGTATCATATATTTCACTAATATATATGTTAGAAACCAAGTCTTTAATTATTTATTAGTTTACCACTTTGAAAGTATACTAGCCAACTATTTTGTTTGGACAGGTATGATGTTTTCTCATCTGTTATACTGAGATTATGGATATTTGAAAATAAAGCATAAAATGATGTATCCTTCTTACCACATAATGTTCTGGATACATGATATCAATGTATCTTATTTTTGGTGATGTTAAGTTTGAGCAGTTGGTTAAGGTAGTGCTAGCTAAGTTTCTCCGTTGAACAGTTACTATCTACCCCTTTCTGTACTCTAAAAATGAGTCACTAAGTCCAGTCCACATTCAAGAGGAGGAAATACTTTGAGGCTTTATAAGCATTCTGTCTCTCCTAAAGTCATACCCGATAACTTAAGCATTCATCAATGGATTTTTTTTTTTTTTTTGAGACAGAGCCTCAAGCTATCACCCTGGATAGAGTGCTGGGGCATCACAGCTCACAGCAACCTCCAATTCCTGGGCTCAAGCGAGTCTCCTGCCTCCGTCTCCCAAGTAGCTGGGACGACAGGTGCCTGCCACAACGCCCAGCCATTTTTTGGTTGCAGCTGAAATTGTTGTTTGGCGGCCCCGGGGTGGATTCGAACCTGCCAGCTTAGGTGTACATGGCTGGCGCCTTAGCCCATTGAGCCATAGGCACTGAGCCTCATCAATGGATCTTACCTGTAGCAATTATTACTGTAGAGTCTTTTTCAGTGGTGCTTTTCTATTACCCAAAGTGCATGTGTGCTGTGTGTGTGTGTGTGTGCGTGCACACACACACACAGAGAACTTCTTTTCGGAGAAATAGCTGCCTCTTTTCCCCTATTTACTTATTCATTTAATAATTTTTTTTGGTATTATAATTAATTACCATAAATGTTTGGTTAATTTAATTATTACAGCTTTGGCCACTGGGAACCCTGTTGGTGACTTCTATATCTTTTGATATGGCCGACCTTCCTTCCTTCCTTCCTTCCTCCCTTCCTCCCTCCCTTCTTTCTTTCTTTTTAGCATATCTTTATTTTTATAACTAGAGAATATGCTCTAGGTCATGTATTTTTCCTGTTCCTGCCCTCAAGGCCCTGGTTACTTTCTTGGAAATGGTATTTAGAACCACAATCTGGGTGCTAGGCGTGCTGGCTATAATGGAGCATCCTGCTTCTAGATTCTTCTAGAGGATGTGGCTATGAAATGTATGTATTTATAGTGTATATAGTAAAACTTAAAAAATGTGTTCATAGTACCTTTCACTCCAGTATGGTACCACAAGATTTATTCTACCAGTTTCCTTTTCCCTTATTTCTAAGTTTTTTTCTGACTGTGAGAAATATGGCTCTCAGTATCCACAATACGTTTCTTGTTTGACCATAGCGTGCATGTGAATTAGCTTCAGAATTGCCAATCTGTACCACTGTTAGGAGAAAAGTTCCTAACCAGATTATAACATTAGCATACAGTTCTTTTTTCTTAAGCCTTAAAATACTTATTCAAACCTCTGTTTTCCTAAGTATTTTAGGCTCGCTCCTTTTTTCTCCTCTACTTCAGTGTGGTTGGGTCCAACATTTGTGATACAGTTAGCTTTTGTTTGTCACAGCTCCATCTGTATTTCCCTAACACCAGAATTTTTTTTTTAATTGTATACATAAAAATGACTGTTTGTGCTGTACAGTCCTATAGGTTTTGACAAAGGCCTAGAGTTGTGTGTCTACCACTGCAGTATCAAACAAAATTGTTCTGGTGCCCCCCAAATTCCTCTGTGCTGTCCCTTTGTAGTTAACTCTTTCCCACAGTCTCATCCCCAAGCGATCTGTTTTTCATACTTATAGTTTTTCCTTTTCTAGAGTGACATATAAACAGAGTTGTATGATATGTAGCTTTTTGAATTTGCCTTCTTTCCCTTAACAAAGTACATTTCAGGCCGGCATGGTGGCTCATGCTTATAATCCCATCACTATGGGAAGCTAAGGAGGGAGAATTGCTTGAGCTCAGAAGTTCAAGACTTGATTGAGCAAAAGTGAGACCCTGACTCCTAAAAAAAATGGAAAAACCCAGCCAGGCGCCGTGGCGAGCACCTGTAATCCTAGAGGCTTCCGGAGGTTGAGGCAGTGGGATGCCCCCTGAGTCTGAGGTTGCAGTGAGCTGTGACACCATTGCACTCTGCTCAGGGCATAGGGTGGGACTCTGTCTTAACAACAACAACAACCAAAAAAAATACCCCCCAAACCAAAATGAATTTCAGACCTATCCATGATGTGTGAGTCAAGAGTTTCTTACTTTGTATTGCTAAATAGTATTCCATTTTAGGGATATACCATAGGTTATCTATTCATCTGTCCAGGTTGGCAATTCATCTGTCCTTGGTAATTATAAGTAGCCCTGCTACAAACAGTTCTCTACAAGGTTTTATGTATACATAACTTTTGATTCACTTGGGCAAATATGTAGAAGTAGGATTGCTAGGTCATACAGTAAGTGTATGATTAACTTTATGAGAAATTGAAAACAGTTTTAAAAGTGGTTGTCCTACTAATATTTTGTATTTTCACCAGTAATGTATGAAAGTTGCAGTTCTTGGCTCAGCACCTGTGGCTCAATGGGCTAAGGCACCAGCCACGTACACCTGAGCTGGCGGGTTCGAATCCAGCCTGGACCTGCCAAACAACAAAGATGGCTGCAACCAAAAAATGGCCTTTTTGTGGTGGGCGCCTGTAGTCCCAGCTACTTGGGAGGTGGAGGCAAGAGATTCACTCGAGCCCAGGAACTGGAGGTTGCTGTGAGCTGTGATGCCATTCACTCTATCCAGGGTGACAGCTTGAGGCTTTGTCACAAAAAAAAAAAAAAAAAAAAAAAAAGAAAAGAAAAGAAAGTTGCAGTTCTTCTGCAACTTTCCAAGCCATTGTTATTGTCAGGTTTTGTTTAGTTTTTATATTTAGTTATTGTTGGTCTTTCTAACAGTTATGTCTGTTTGTAGTTTTACTATAATAATTAATATATTTGGTGTCTTTTTTACGTGCTTATGTTCCATCTTTACATTCTTTTTGGTTGAAGCGTCTATTTAGATCTTTTGCCATTTTATAAGTTGAGTTGTTTGCTTTCTTTTTATTGGGTATGAGAGTTCTTTATATATTCTAAGTAGATTGTTTTGGCATCATGATGTTACTTGCAAATATATTTTTCAGGTCTGTCACTTTTCTTGTTATTCTTGTAAGCGTGCCTTACTCAGAGCAATAGATTTAAATTTTGATTTGTCTTGAAATTGGATAGTGTGAGTTTTCCAACTTTGTTCTTTTTTGAGATAGTTTTGGCCATTCTTATACATTTTGAAATCCTCTTATTTATATCTATAAAATAGATTGCTGATATTTTCTTGGCATTGTATTGAATTATAGATCAAATTATGGAGAATTTCTCTCTTAATATTGAGTTTTTCGATTCATGGCACTACATTTCCATTTATTTAGGTCTTCTTTGAATTCCGTTTTGTAGTTTCTAACTTATGAACTCTGCACATATTTTATTATATTTGTTTTTTTTTTTTTGCAGTTTTTGGCTGGGTCTGGGTTTTGAACCTGCCACTTCCAGCATATGGGGCCAGCACCCTACTCCTTTGAGCCATAGGCCCTGCCCATTTTATTATATTTGTATATGAATATTTGATCTTTGGGGGGTCCTACTGTTTATTTATAATGTATCAGGATACTACTGACCTTAATTCTAGGAGGTTTTGGGGGGATAGATTGTAATAGATATAGGATTCTTTAGATTACCTATTTTTATTTATTTCTTCTAATTTGTTGAAATAGTGCCATAGTGTTGGCTATAGTATTCCCTTACCATCTTCTTAATATATGTAGGATTAAGAATGATTTCTCTCTTTCTTGGTATTTTGTGTTCTCTCTGTATTCCTGTACCCACTTTCTGTCTCTTATTTGTTTGAATAGAGGTTTATCAATTATATCAAGTTGTCAGTATTTAGTGTGGTTGATTTTCTCTATTGCTTTAGGTTTTAAATTTTATTCCTATCTGCTCCAACCTTTATTATTTCTTTCCTTATGCTTGCTTTGGTTTAATGAGCTCCCCCTCCTCCCTTTCTCTTAAGGTGCTAAGTTAGGTTACTGTTATTAGACATTCTCTTTTGCCCAATACAGTCAATTAAAACTAACCTTTCTTTTTAAGCATTGCTTTTGCTGCATTTTGATTTTGATATATTGTATTTTCATTTAGTTAAAAATAGTTTAAAAATTTCCATAAGACTCCCCTTGAGTCTTATGACCCATGGGTTATTTAAAAGTGCTGTCATGGTTCAAGAACATCCTTTGTATGCATTTTGTTCTTTGAAATTTATGGCTCAGTATATGTAACACTCCATGTACACTTGAAAAGAATGTGTATTCTGATGGAGCTGGGAAGAGAGTTCTATGAATGTCAGTTTGGTCAAGGTGGCTAATTGTGCTCTGCAGATCATATATATCCTTAAAGATTTTCTGCCTACTTGTTTTATGAATGACTACAAGAAGGGTTTGAAGCCATAATTGTGAATTTATGTATTTATTTTTTTCAGTTTTATAAGTTTTTAACTCAAGTATTTTGAAGGTTTTTGTTGTTGTTTTTAATGTATACGCAGAATTGTTATTTCTCTCAATTTCAGAGAATTGACTCTGTCATTATGTAATTTCTCTCTTTATCCTTGAAAATATTTCTTGTCCTAAAGTGTATTTTTTTGTTTGTTTGTTTGGAGAAAACTATAAAACTTTACTGGAAGAATTTAAACAGTCAAATTTCCAACATGAAGACAGTATACAGGGTTTTGGTTGTCTTCATGTAAACTCAAGATTTCCTTCCAACTAATAATATTTAATACAAACACAACAGGGACAGGTAGCGTTATTTAGAGGACATTAGGGGTACACAAATGACACTACTTGGACCAGGATCAGCTGAAGTGTATTTTGTTATATTAATATAGCCACCCCAGGTTTGTTTTGTTTAGTGTTTTCATAGTATAGGCAGTCCCTGAGTTATAAACATCTGACTTACATACAACTTGCACTTGTGAACAGAGGTTAGTACAGGGACTCCCTGAGTTATAAATATCTGACTGATGTATGACTCACACTTATGAATAGAGGCTATTACAGGTAATAAGTAAATATACCTGTTCCAACAGGTACATACAAATTCAACTTAAGAACAAACCTATAGAATCTGTCTTATTTGTAACCTGGGGACTGCCTGTATATGTTTCTTCATACTTTTATTTTAGCCTACATATATCATTAAAGTGGGTTTCTATAAACTACATATAATTGGGTCTTGCCCTTTTATCCAGTTTGACAATATCTGACTTTTAGCCACTGACTAGTTGCATATGAAGTGATTATTGACATGTTTGAATTAAAATGTATTAGATTAATTTCTTATTTTTACTTATTTCTATCTATTTATTTTTTTTCCATTTTTCTACCTGTTCTTAGGCATGTTGAACCTTGTGTGTTATTCCATTTTATCCCTTTTATTGACTTGTTACTTATACTTTTAAAAAACATTTTAAGTATTGACCCGGGATTTCCGATATTGCATATTTAATGAATTAGAGACTATTTTCAGATATTATTATACTTCTTCCCATGTAGTGTAAGGATCTTAGACATTGTTTTCTGAATTCTTCCCCCATCCTTTCTGCTATTATTGTCACATGATTTGCCTTTAAATATGTGTGCTGCAAACACACAATTTTAATTCATTAATAAATTTAATTTTAATTAATAAAAAGAAGAAAAGTTGATTTTATTTATACCACTTCCAACACTGTTAATTTTTTTGTTTATCCAAGTTTCTAACTTACATCTGATTTGCATACATATTTAACAATTTATGTGGAATAGGTCTTCTAGCAATCAATTTCCCCCATTTCTATTTTTTTGAAGAAGTATTTTATTTATCCTTTTTTTCTTTATAAAACGTTGCCAATAAGTACAGAATACTGTGTTAATAGTTTATTTTTCTTCGAGCTTTTTGAAAAGATGTCTTTTGACTGATGTTGTGATTCCATGGTTCTTGTAAGGAAATAGTCATCATTCTTTCAGCTATTCCCCCACATGTAAACTTCTCCTCCCCAACTCTAGCTGCTTTTAAGATTTTCCTTTTCCCCCCTCCAAAGTTTGTTTATGTTCGCCTATGTGTGGTTTTGTGTGTCTATGGTGTTTGGACTTTGTTTTGAGCCTCTGGGTTCTGTGGGTTTAAGTTTTTTCATTAAATTTGGCAATATTCTGTCCATTATTTCTTTAAATATTTCTTCACCATTTCTTTCCTTTCCTTCTGCTCTAATTATACAAATGCTACACTGCTTTGTATTGTCTCACATATCACTGGAATCATGTTCCTTTTTTCCTGTCTTTTTTCTCTATGCTTCAATTTAGATAATATCCTTGGATCTATCTTCAAGTTCTCCATTCCCTTCTTATGCAATATCCAATCTATTAAAAAATGCTTGTCCCTCTCTGGAATTCAGTTCATCAAAGCTTCCTGCAGCCTTTACTCTTTGATAACCCTATAGGAAAATATGATTTTTATTTTATATATTTATTACTTGATAGGTGTCCTTCTGTATCCTAATGCTGTGATATTTCCTTTAACCTTAGTGAGTGATTGTCAGTGACTAGCTACATGGCTTCTCTCTTCCTATCTACCCCCTTTGACCTTAGCCTTCTAGCCTTGCTTAAACCGAGCCAGATAATTTCTTGATACATAGTTTGGTTTTCAGTAGTCTTCAACCTGGATGTACATAAATATGTGCAACCAGGTTAAATGGGAAGAAGGAAGTTTTGTAGTGAGTCATTGACAATCTTAGATGTTTTAGTTGATAAAGTTAAAGGAAAGGTCACAGGGTTACAGAAATCAAGCAGGTGGGAAGGAGAAGGAGGGGGCAGATGAAACCACGCATAACAGGTACAATATGTACACTATCTGGGTGATGGGCACACTTACAACTTAGAATCAAGTTGTACAAAAGTAATTGATGCAAATGAAACATTTGAATCCTTGTAATAATTCTGAAATTTTTAAGAAAAGCAAAAAGCTTATATGTAACTGTTCATAGCAATGTTATTCATAATAGTCAAAATGTGAAGACAGTGTAAATATCCATCTACTGGTGAATAAATAATCAATATGTAGTATATCTATAAATTTTATTCTAGAATTTTATTCAGCAATAAAAAACAAACCACTGCTACATTTTATAACATGGATAAAACTCAAAAACATTATTCTCAAAGAGAGAAGCTAGACACAGAAAACTACGTATTGTAGTATTCTATACATATTTGATGCCAAGAAAAGGCAAATTTTTAGAGAAAGAAATCAAATTCTGGAGATGGGAATGGGAATCAACTGCACATGGGCATAGGGTATTGTAAGTTGTGATAGAAATATTCTAAATGGGATTGTGTTGATGGTTGCACAACTCTATAAATTTACTAAAGAACTGTACACTTGAAATACGTCGGTTTTATAGTATGCAAATTATACCTCAATAAAGCTGTTGAAGAAAAAATAACATCATCTGATATGTTTTTAAAGCAAAAATATTTTTTGTACCTACTCCTATTGATTTTAATTTATTTGAATGTGTCTCAGGCATCTAGAATGTGTTTATTTGAGCACCCAGAATGATTTGAACACCACAGTGTTAAGAAGCATTGAGAACCACAGTGTCTTTTTAGGAAACTTCCTAGCATGACATGGAATTTCACAAACAGAAGAAAGGCAGCAGCTTTAAATTATCATGACAGTTTTACATTAGATCAAAATAACTTGATGATGAAAGTTGAAAATTTTTCATATGCATGCTGAAGGAAAATAAAATTCTTTAAATTTTGCCCAGTGGAACTTGTTGCCATTACAGAGAAGCAAAGCTATTCTTACAATCATTTTCTAGTAAAATATTTATAAATCTGTGGCACAGAAGTTACTAGACACATAGCAAAAAGTCCCTATATATTCAACATTTATAAATATCTATATATTTATAACACAGGTGTTATAGGTCTCAAAATGTTTCCTTTTGCTTCAGCTATTTTTTATTTTTTTGGCTTGATTTTGTAAGAGCTTTATTATACTGTTATCAAGAATCAAAAGTTCTTTTAATTTAAAGATGCTTCCCAAATACCAGTATCAGAGCACGGGGAAGAAGTTATAGTTCTAGCTTTAGGTTTCAAGGGGAGAAACAAGAGGTGATTAATAGAAATTAATTAATAAAAAATGTCTTGGCTTGGCACCTGTGGCTCAACGGGCTAAAGCACCAGCCACATACATCTGAGCTGGTGGGTTCGAATCCAGCCTGGGCCTGCCAAACAATGACGGCTGCAACCAAAAAATGGCCGGGCATTGTGGCGGGCGCCTGTAGTCCCAGCTACTTGGGAGGCAGAGGCAAGAGGCTCGCTTGAGCCCAGGAGTTGGAGGTTGCTGTGAGCTGTGATGCCACAGCACTCTACCCAAGGGAGACAGCTTGAGGCTCTGTCTCAAAAAAAAAAAATTCTTGGCACCTTTACCATGTTTGTTGGACAGGACAGTTCAGATACATACCCTCACCAACCGTCAGTCTAATGGCCCTGGGACCTCCTAGTTTTCCTGCTCTGGCCTCTTCCTGCCCTCCTGACCCAGCTCAGTGTGCTCATGAAGCTCTGAGTCCCCTCCCCTTCCTTACCCTTCTTTCTTTCCCTCTATACCCACTGTCGCAGCAGGGCGTTCACCTGTAGAAAATCGGTCACAGGAATCCCCAGGAAGGCAGTGAGGGGAAGAGGTTATCTCCATTTTAAAGGAAGCCTAGGGAGAAGTTGGTGCTTTCTGTGGCATATTCTCGGCTTCTTATTTCTTTCTAGTTTATTGTCCTGCTGTTCTTCCTCTGACATGTGAGGAAACAGCTTTGTAAAGTCAATTGCAACATCAGAAAATTTTATGCTAACTACCTCTCCCTCCACACTTTTCCTTTTCCTTTTTTTTTCTCTACTATGGTTATCAAGCCTTGGTTATAGGGCCCATCTCCCGCTTTCCCATGGATGTGTGCTGCCAGCCACCTGGCTTCAAGGTGCAGAGTGTGGGTGATCGGAGGCTTGACAAGGTAGATGTTTACTCAGTGCGCTTAGTCCTGCCAGAGAGCAAGGGTGGATCCAGAGATTTAGGTGTAGGGTCTGCAGTTGGGTGAGCAGGAGAAACAGGCCTCCAGCCAGGGTCAGTTGCCCTGGCCTTTCCTCCCATCTCATGGGATGAAAACATGAGTAGCCAGCCCTTGCCTTGCAGTGAAAGGCAGTGGTAGATGTGAGCGGGGATGGCTTCTTTGAGTGCAACAGATTTATATTCAGCAGGTGCACAACACCTTGTTCACAGGGTTGCCAGGTAAAATGCAGATGCCCAGTAAAATTACATTTTAACTGCAGATAATCAGCACATAATGTTTCAGTCCATGGATATAATGTACTTAAACTAAAAATTATGCGTCGGTTACCTGCAATTTAAATTTAGTGGGTGTCTTCTGTTTCTGTATAAATCTGGCAGCCCTACTTGCTAGGCCCTGGATGTTTGCTGGGGCTTGAATCGGATGGGGTCCCTGCCACGTGGCTCTTGCCATGCCTTCCTAGGGTCTAGTCATATCAGGTTGGCCAGCAGGCCTGGGTCAGAGCTCTCTCTCTCTTTGCCCAAATACCTCCTGTAGGGCTGGAGACAGGAAGGACCCCCACTCGCACTACTCAGATTCTGTTCAGCCAAGGAGCAGACAGAACCTGATACCTTTTGGAGTCTGTTGTTGGAAGAGATGGGCCTACTGGCTGTCCAGCGTTGGGCAGTGCAGCATAGTGAGGAGAGGGCTGTGTCTGGTGGCTGTGGGGAGCCCACAGGAGCCAGCTGGGGCTTTCCCCACCCACCCTCTCCAGAGGTAGTGTGGCCTCCTCAGCTGCTGCCTTCATCACTCAGCCTGTACCTCAGAAGACACTTCGTAGCCCTGCCAGGGTGGCACCTGCGGCCAACGAGGATCCCTGCTTTCTGTCTCTGGCAATTCCTACTTTCTGACTCTTTCCAAGAGTTACCGTTCCCCACCTGGAATGAAATCTGAAGCCCCACTTTCCTGCTGGGACCTTCCTGTGGCCCTTCCAGTGTCTTCTATTCTGGATAAAACTCAAGTTCTCTCCTGTGGGGCCTGTGGCATGTGAGGACTGCTTCCCATGCTGGCTACTGGCCACAGCGTCTCCCCAGTGGGCACCTGACATCCGGCCCTCATAGGATGTGCACGCTGGGTCCCCTGCTGCTGCCCTCTAAGTGTGACTCACCAACTGTGGCAGCCGAGGCCCTTTGTGTGATGGTCCCGTGGCTGCTCACCATTGCCCTGAGCTTCTCTTTTTGGGACACCCCTTCAAGATGGGTTGCCTGGTTTCCATCCTTGTGCCTCTTTTCACTATCCAGGACGTGATATCTCTGCATCTCGGGTCAGCTCTGCTGGTCCACATCTGCTCTCGGGCAGTCCAGGGCACTGCAAAGCCTGGGCCCACATCTGCCCCTTCCTCAGGCCCCTCAGGCCTGCACATACTGGTGTCCTCTCAGTCCATCCAGAGGCCAATTCCGAGTGCCTCACAGGAGTGGCAGGAGGGAACTCATTGAAGGGTGGACAGTTGCCAAGCTGCCCTGGGTTCCATCCCCAGCCCCTCCACTTACCAGACATATGGGCAATTACTTTACATCTCTGGACATGAATTCCCTCAGAGTGTGCATGTGAACACCTGCTTCAGAGGGTCGTCAGGGGAGTAAATGAACCCTCACATGGAATTCTTTAGGGGAGGGCACACCCTACATGCTCCAGCATAGCATTGAAGAGAAGGCCCCATGGGCCCCTGCTCTCAGGGTGTAAATCCTGATCCCATCATTTGCAAATTGTATGACTTTGAGAAAGCTGCTCACATTCATGTGCCTCAGTTTCCCCATCCATAGAATGGGAATGATAATACTGGACATAGAGGGTTATTAGAAGAATAAATGAGTATTTGGGCCTGCTCAGGATAGTATACATATGTGTGCTATATGGTATAATACATGCCCAGTAAATGTTGTTTATTATTGCCATCAGCCCTGAAACTCCTCAAACTTTCATCCCTCCTTCCCACCAATTGCCACATTCTACTGATTTTACCTCCTATATCACTCAAAGCCCTCTTTCCCCTGTCCTCTCACCTGGACCATCACAAGCCCCATGCCCCGACTCAGCCTGCTTTGCCTTCCTCAAATCTATTTGCCAACAGTCACCAGCCCCCACTTGAAATGAAATTCGAAGCCCCACTTTCCTCCTGGGACCCTCGTGTGGCCCTTCCAGCGTCTTCTGTATTGGATAAAACTCGAGCTGTTTCCTGTAGTCCTGGAGCACCTTCCTGTCCTCCTCTCCTATCTGCCGCCCTCCACTCCACGTCCTCCTACACTCCCACTCCTCCTCACATGCTTGTTGCCCTCCTCCGGTAAGTTCGGGTTATCTCTGAGACCCAGTGCAGGTTGTCATGGCCAGGACACCTTCCTGGAGCCTGTCTTGGAAGATGCAGCCTCTTATTAGCTTCTTGGAGCAGCACCCTGGGCCTCTCCTGTCATTGCCCCAAGACTCTTTGTTTGTGACTATGCATTCTGTGAGCACCAAAGTCATGCATCCCTGGTGTGGCCTCACATCTGGTAGTGCCTGACTGTGTGCCGGTTACTGCAGCTAGTGGAATACAATTGCCTTGTGTAGTACCTCATGCCAGGCTGTGGGTTTGGTTGGAGCTTCAGTTTTAAATCATGGGATTGTCTCTGAGGCAAAAGTTTCTTGTTGTGAAGGAGTCCAAGAGGTAGCTGAAGTTGGCAGCTGATGTCTTCCTTTGGAATCATCTAGTGGGATTGGCTACAAAGATTAATTTCCTAGTTTAGCAAATGACTAACAACTAAAAAAGAAAAAAAAAAGGTATTTTCAGGATACCAGCCAAAAGGAGTATTTTGGGGCTGCCTGTCCTTTTGTTTATTCCGGGTCAAATGGGCAGCTCAGGCAGGCCAGGCTGGGTCTCCAGGCAGGAGGGGCCGCAGCACTGTCCACTGGAGTCAGTTGTTCCTCTTGGGCCTTCTCTTCCTATCCAATGCCTAGAATGGTAAAATTAAGATAATAGCTAACACGTATTTAAATGCTTTCCATGCAACAGGCAGTGATTTAAGATTTTATGTACATGAACTCATTTAATTTCTCAAGAGAAATCAACAGGGCAGAGATTTTCTCTTTTTGTTTTTTGATTAATGTTTCTACAGCACCCAGAACTGTGCATTACACAAAGTAAGATCATATTAATATTTGTTGAATAAATGAATGGGTGGAACAGCACTTTACAGTTTGTGGAAACTCACCAAGGCTTCCCTTGGTCAAAAGAAGGGAGTTTAGGTTAGTGAAACACTTTTGACAACCTTCATCAAATGGATACTACTATTTGTATACTGTATTGTTTTTAATATAATTCTAATGTTATTGCCAAAAAGTATTGTTTAATCTTTTTCTGTAAAATAAATGTTTGTAAATTAAATTCTGCCTTTTCATTGACAATGGTTTTAGAGATATTCTATCTTCATTTCTCATGAATATTGCCATAATGGTGAGGCGTAATACTTGTTTTTACTTTACCACTTCTTCAAGTAAATGTAACCCATAAACAAATACCTTGCATTTCTAGAGAAATTACCCATTAAATAAACATCTTGTCACTTTAGTCCAGCTTAATGATTTTAGTTATGTGATTGGATAGCAGCCTTTGCTTTTGCTGTAGGATAAGGCTCAATGCAACATCTTTTGCCTGTGTTGGGTTTGCCATGTATAGGTTTTATTAAAGAAACAAAGATATTTAGACATTAGGAAATGCTTTATGGAAAGCATATTAAGAAAGTATATAAATACCTTGAGCCAAAAGTTTAGTTTATTGTATCTCAAACAAGAAGCAGTATAATGAATCAAAGTATGTGCCAAAACTATCAACACAGTTTTGCCATTTTAGCAGGAGCAGTGAAGAAGCCTGAAGAGTGAGTGGGGATGAAATCACAACAGGCATTTTCTATGGCTTGTTGAGAATTACATATTTTTTCTTGCAGTGGGTTGTCCAAATCCTGGAAGAAGTGGTAGTCAGTTAGTACAAGGTCTGGTAAATATGGGGTGTGACAGAGAGCTCTTGAGCCCAGGTTCTGTAGTTTGAGCACTGTTGCTTGTGAGACAGGATTGTCTTGCAAGAGGATTGGCCTGTCTCTATTGACCAATCTCTGCTGCTTAATTGCAAGCATCCTCATCATTTCATCCAATTGGTGGCAGAAGGCAGTAACCAATCAATTAACCTGGATCAGTTAACCAGGTTTCATGATGCTGTAGTGGATAATACCAGTGCTGGACCCCAAAACAGACACTGTTAGCATTTCTTGATGAATGTTAGGTTTGGGACTGTATTGGCACTTTGTCCTCATCCAACCATTGTGCCAAATGCTTGTGATTGTCAGAAAGAATCCAGTTTTTATCACATGTATCAGTATGGTGTAGAAATGGTTCACCTTTATGTTGTGGCAGCAAAGAAAGGCAAGCTTGGAGGTGATTTCCCTCTGATGCTCATTTAATTCATGCAGAAGCCATCTATCCAGTTTCTTTTCATTGCGAATTTGCCCAGAATTGTTGGAATAATAACCTCAAACCTTGCTGTTAATTCATGCATAGGTTGAGATGGATTTACTTCCACTCCAGCTTTCAGTTCATCATTATCCCCCTTGGTCTCAGGGGATATGACTCATTTTTAACATTTAAATAACCAGAATGGAACTTCTCAAACCATCAGTGTACATTCATTAGCCACATCCTTCTCAAACACTTCATTGATATTTTGAGCTGTCCACATTGCATTGGTTCCAGAATGGAACTCTTTAAAAAATAACATGACATTTTGACTTATTGATGGTTTCACAAAAATTGCTCTAAAATTTCTTTTGAAAGATAATCACAAGCCAAAAGGTGTTTGTGAAAGAATGAGGATGTACCTTCACAATAAAAACAAAACGAAAACCAAAAGCCAACAAGTGTCAAAGTGAAATGTCAGAGATCAACTGTAAAACTTAGTACTTAAGGGTATTGGACATTTCTTACTTAATAATCTAAGCCATGAAGTTTACAACATATGTAAAAAATATATGTCCATATCTATATACATTATACACTTTTATCTTCATATATAAAATTTCAACAGTAGCACAATGTTTGGGAGAGTGTAATGCAGGTATCTTGTTATAAGGTTCTTACGTGTGAAGTTGTATAACACTCTTTGAGGCAAGAATACGATAGGTCAAAGTTGCATATTTAAATCATAGAACAATCACCACAAAATAATAGTGGCATAGTTAAAAAGCTAAAAGTGGAATACTAGAAGTTATTCAATTAATCAAAGGAAGGCAAGAGCAGAGGAAAAAGGGAACAAAGAACATAATAGGAGTAATAGGAAAAAATTGCAGGATAGTAGTATTTCTTTTTTTTTTTAATTAAATCATAGTTGTGTACATTAATGCAATCTGGGAGTACAAAGTACTGGTTTTATATACAATTTAAAATGTTTTCATCAAACTGGTTAACATAGCTTTCACAGCATTTTCTTAGTTATTGTGTTAAGACATTTATATTCTACACATAGTAAATTTCACATGTACCCTTGTAAGATGCACTGTAGGTGTGGTCCCACCAATTACTCTCCCTCCACCCATTTCTCCCTCCCTTCCCTCTCCCCTTTCCCCTTCTTCTTGAGCTATAATTTATAGCTCAATCATAGCTTAATCATAGCTTAATTCTTATAAGAAAGTTATAAATTAGTTTCATTGTAAGACTGAGTACATTGGATACTTTTTCTTCCATTCTTGAGATACTTTGCTAAGAAGAATATGGTCCAGCTCCATCCATGTAAACATGTAAGAGGTAAAGTCTCCATTTTTCTTTAAGGTTGTGTAGTATTCCATGATGTACATATACCACAATTTATTGATCCATTTGTGGCTCAGTGGGCACTTGGGCTTCTTCCATGACTTAGCAATTAGGAATTGGGCTGCACTAAACATTCTGGTACATATATATCTTTGTTATAATGTGATTTTTGGTCTTCTGGATATATACCTAGTAGAGGAATTATGGCATCAAATGGCAGGTCTATTTTTAGATCTCTAAGTGTTCTCCAAATATCTTTCCAAAAGGAATATATTAGTTTGCATTCCCACCAGCAATGTAGAAGTGTTCCCTTTTTCCCACATCCATGACAATATCTCTGTTTTTGGGATTTTGTGATGTGGGCTAATCTTACTGGAGTTAGATGATATCTCAGAGTAGTTTTGATTTGCATTTCTCTGATGATTAAGGTTGATGAGCATTTTTTCATGTGTCTGTAGGCTGTGCGCCTGTCTTCTTCAGAGAAGTTTCTCTTCAAGTCCTTTGCCCACCCTGAGATGGGATCACTCATTCTTTTCTTGCTAATATGTTTGAGTTCTCTGTGGATTCTGGGTATTAAACCTTTGTCAGAGACATAACCTACAAATATCTTCTCCCATTCTGAGGGCTGTCCACTTGCTTTACTTACTGTGTTCTTGGCTGTGCAGAAGCTTTTTTGTTTGATCAGGTCCCAGTAGTGTATTTTTGATGTTGCTTCAATTGCCTGGGGGGTCCTCCTCATAAAATATTCACGCAGGCCGATTTCTTTAAGAGTTTTCTCTACACTTTCTTCTAGTATTTTTATAGTTTCATGTCTTAAGTTTAAATCTTTAATCCAATGCAAGTCTATCTTAGTTACTGATGAAAGGTGTGGGTCCAGTTTCAGTCTTCTACAGGTTGCCATCCAGTTCACCTAGCACCATTTGTTAAATAGGGAATCTTTTCCCCACTGAATGTTTCTAATTGACTTGTCAAAGATCAAATAACGGTAAGTAGCTGGGTTCATCTCTTGGTTCTCTTATTCTGTTCCATACATCTACCATCTGCCAGTACCATGCTGTTTTTATCACTATCGATTTATAGTATAGTCTGAGGTCAGGTAGCATAATTCCTCCTGCTTTGTTTTTATTTCTGAGTAATGCCTTGGCTGTTTGAGGGTTTTTCTGTTTCCATATAAAATGAAGTATTATTTTTTTGAGATCTTAAAGTATGACAGTGAAGCCTCAATAGGGATTGCGTTAAAATTGTATATTGCTTTGGGTAATATGGACATTTTAACAATTTGATTCTTCCCAGCCATGAGCATGGTATGTTTTTCCATTTGTTAACATCTTCAGCTATTTCTTTTCTTAGAGTTTCATAGTTCTCTTTATAGAGATCTTTCACAGCCTGTTAGGTAAACTCCTAAATATTTCATCTTCTTTGGCACTACTGTGAACAGAATAGAGTCCTTGACTGTTTTTTCAGCTTGACTATTGTTGTTATATATAAAGGCTACAAATTCATGAGTATTGATTTTGTAACCTGAGACGCTGCTGTATTCCTTGATCACTTCTAAGAGTTTTGTAGTAGAATCCATAGTGTTTTCTAGATATACAATCATATCATCTGCAAAGAGTGAAAATTTGATCCCTTTTGACCCTATTTGGATACCCTTGATCGCCTTTTTCCCTAATTGCAATGGCTAAAACTTCCCTTACAATGTTAAAGAGAAGTGGAGACAATGGGAAACCTTGCCTGGTTCCTGAACTGAGTGGAAATGATTTCAATTTAACTCCATTCAATACGATATTGGCTATGGGTTTGCTGTAGATGGCCTCCATCAGTTTAAGAAATGTCCCTTCTATACCAATTTTTTAAAGTGTTCTGATCATGAAGGGATGCTGCATATTACCAAAAACTTTTCCTGCATCAATTGAGAGAATCATATGGTCTTTGTTTTTTAATTTGTTTATGTGCTAAATTATATTTATAGATTTACATATATTGAACTAACCTTGAGACCCTGAGATAAAACCCACTTGGTCATGGTGGATAATTTGTTTGCTGTATTGTTGGATTCTGTTTGTTAGGATCTTGTTGAATATTTTTGCATCAATATTCATTAGTTATAATGGTCTATAATTTTCTCTTCTTGTTGGGTCTTTTCCTGGTTTGGGGATCAAGGTGATGTTTGCTTCATAGAATGTGTTTGGTAATATTTCTTCTTTTTCTATATTTTGGAAAAGGTTGAGTAATATAGGTACTAGTTCTTCTTTAAAGGTTTGATCGAATTCTGATGTGAAGCTATCTGGTCCTGGGCCTTTCTTTTTAGGGAGATTTTGTATAGTTGATGCTATTTTAGAACTTGATATAGGCCTGTTCAACATTTCCACTTGATTTGGGCTTAGTCTTGGAAGGTGATATGCTTCCAAGTATTGGACAGTTTCCTTCAGATTTTCATATTTCTGAGAATAAAGTTTCTTATAATATTCACTAAGGATTTTTTGAATTTCTGAGGGATCTGTTGTTATTTCATCTTTACTATTTATGATTGATGAAATTAGAGATTTTACTCTTTTTTTCCTGGCTAAGTTAGCCGAAGGTTTATCTATTTTATTGACCTTTTCAAAAAACCAACTTTTTGATTTATTGATTTGTTGTATGATTCTTTTGTTTTCAATTTCATTTAATACTGCTCTAATTTTGGTTATTTCTTTTCTTCTGCTGGGTTTGGGATTGGAATGTTCTTTCTTTTGCAGTTGCTTGAGATGTCCCATTAAGTTGTTAACTTCCTCTCTTTCTGTTCTCTTGAGGAAGGCTTGCAGTGCTATAAATTTCCCTCTTTGGACTGCCTTTGCAGTATCCCAGAAGTTCTGATAATTCATATCTTTATTATTGTTTTGTTCCAAAAATTTGGTAATTTCCTTCTTAATCTTGTCTATGACCCATCTATCATTCAGCATAAGTTATTTCGCTTCCATGTTTTTGTATGAGTATGCAGATTCCTATTGTTACTGAGTTCAACTTTTATTCCATGATGGTCTGAGAAAATGCAAGGAATAATTTCTATTCTTTTAAATTTGCTGAGGTTAGACTTGTGATCTAAGATGTGATCAATTTTGGAGTATGTTCCATGGGCTTATGAGAAGAATATGTATTCAGTTTTGTTAGGATGAAATGTTCTGTAGATGTCTGTTAAATCCAAATGTTGAATGGTTAAGTTCAAATCTAAAATTTCTTTGCTTAGCTTATTATTGGACGATCTATCCAACACTACCAAAGGAGTGTTAAAATCTCTGACTATTATGGTACTGGAGGAAATCAAATTGCTCATGTCTGTTAGAGTCTCTCTTATAAATTCGGTCACATTCTGGTTGGGTGCATAAATATTAATAATTGAAATCTCATCATATTGGGTATTACCCTTAACAAAGATGAAGTGACCATCCTTATTTTTCCTTATTTTTGTAGGCTTAAAGCCTATTGTATCTATAAATAAAATTGCAACACCTGCTTTTTTTCCATTTGCCTGAAATATAGATGACCATCCCTTCACCCTGAGTCTATATTTATCTTTTAAGGTAAGATGAGATTCTTATATGCAGAAATTATCTGTCCTGAGTTTTTTTATCTAGTCAGATACCTGTGCCTCTTTAGAGGACAATTTAAGCCATTCACATTAATTGAGAATATTGATAAGCCTGGTAGAATTTTGGGTATTGAGTTTTTTGAAAGTCCAGTGGATATTTTTAATCCTTTTGCCACTGTGGAAGTTGGAATTTGATCAAAAGTTTATGAGTGAGTTTACTTTTGTGTTGGAGGATTGCGCTGGTCATTGTGGAGGATAGGTCTGAGAATATCCTGGAGAGCTGGTGTAGTTATGGCAAATTTCTTAACATGTGAATGTCATTAAAGTATTTAATTTCTCCATCATAAATGAAATTCAGTTTACCTGGTTACAGGATCCTGGGTTGAAAGTTATTTTGTTTTAGGTTAAAAGTTGATGACCACCCTCTTCTAGCTTGAAAAGTTTCAGCAAAGAGATCTGAAGTCATTCTAATATTCTTCCCCTTGTAGTTTATGGTTTTCTGACATCTGACTGCCTTCAGAATTTTCTCCTTCATATTAACTTTAGGGAAGTGTCTGGGGGTGGTCTTATTTAGGTTGAGTCATGCTGAGGTTCTGAAACTGTCTGCTATCTGCATTTCAGAATCTTTTGGCGTGTCAGGAAAGTTCTCCTTTATAATCTGATGAAAAAGGGCCTCTGTGCTTTGTGAAGCAACTTCATTGTTTTCAGGAATTCCTATAAGGCGAATATTAGTTTTCTTCAAAATTATCCTAAAGCTCTCTGAGAGAATGATCCATTTTTGCTCTCCACCTCTCTTCCTCTTTGAGCACTTGGGAGCATTCAAAAACTTTGTCTTCAATGTCAAAATCCTTTTTCTGCTTGCTCCATTCTGTTACTGAGGGATTCTACTGTATTTCTCAGATCTTTGAGGGCTGCAAATTCTTGTCTCAGTGTGTCAAAATCTTTGATGATTTTGTCTTTGAATTCATTGAATTCTTGTGACAACTTTTGAATTGCTCCTTGCATTACTAATTCCAACTTTACCTCCATTTTATTAATCTTATTTGCAATCCAAACTCTGAACTCAATTTCTGACATTTAGCCCTTTGTCTATAAATGGGATCTTCAGTTGTATCTGTTGTTTCGTTCCTTGGGGGAGTTGATCTACTCCGGTTATTCATATTACCAGAGTTTTTCTGCTGATTCCACCCCATGATTATTTTATATCATTTGGCTAGATGAGCAGATAAGTTCAAGTTTGGTTGGGGGGCTCCTGGAGTAGTGATTAACCAGTCATTTTCCCAAAAGCTGTGACTGTTGTCTATACCCTAGAGCTTTGCAAAGGACGTGTACAGTGCTATGGCCTGAGACACTGCTGATTTACTTGGTGTGGTGGGGCTAAGTGGCTCTGTCTTATTTTCAGCTGGTCTCTGTCCTACCCTAGTGAATTAGTTACTCTGAAGTCTCAGCTGTGGAGAAATACCAGCAATTAATTCACCTCGCCCCCATTGGGCAACAACTGGAAAAAGAAAATCAAACTTTCCCACAGCCACACACTTAGGGTACCACTTTGGATAGTCCTTGGGTGATTGGTCCAGTCTGTGAGCTCCAAATCAATTGTCCCAAGTGAGGGACACCTGGTCTCAAGTGAGGGAATTCAAAAGGCCTCTGGCAACTAGATAGCAGGGGTCCACTGGTAGCTCAAGTATGATTTGTTCTGGTGCTCTGTGGAGTCATAAGGACCCCCTCCCCCAGCAAATTAATTAGTCTGGGACAGTTTATGCCTCCTTCTCCACCTTGCACCTCTGTCACACCCAGACACTGGTAACTTTGCAGGGCTATGACCCAATTCCCTCCAATGAGCAGATGCTCCAGGGATTTGAGCCCACTTGAGTCACAGAGAGATCTTATGTCTCCTCAGTCAGGCCTCTGCACTCTGCCACCATCCAGCAGGGGAAGCTGAGACCTGACAACCTCAGGTGGTTAATGGAAGCTGGGGCGGTTCACTGAGTTCCAGCCCTGCCCCTGATTGATGTTGCTGACATTTATATTTGCACAAAATTTGTGATTCTGCCCTGGGTATATTCCCCTGTGGACTAGGCACTGTTTGAGTTCACAGAAACTGACTCAGCCCTGGTCTGTGCTGCTGCCCAGAGCTGGTGTTTCTGTTTCCCCTGCAGTCTGTATTGGGGTGGGGTGCAGCTTACACTCAGCTTGGAGTTCCAGCCTCGGCCTCACTGCCTTTGTCTCAGCTATGATCCCCTGAGGGCTGGGTGTTACTTAGGCTAACTGAAGCAGTCCTCTGGCTCAGCCCTGTCCTGGGAGTTTGCCATCTCTGGGCATGCATCTTCAATTCTCCATTTTTTTGGTGGCGCTCCGCCCAGGCCGGTACCACCTCAGGCATACCTTTTGCTCATGGGGTCTGTGTTACCGTCCCAGATCTATTCTGCCAGTGTCTGCCACTGGAGAAGATGTCAGGCTTTCTCTGGTTTCCCAGAGAGATAGGGAGTGTCCTTCCAAAATATCTCCAGGGGTGTGAGCCCTCTTGTTCCGGCTATGGCTGCTGCTGCTCTGTGCTGGGGGGTACTGCCTCTCCCTTTCCTGTGCAGTTCCTTTAGTCCACCATTTTCTCTTTACCCCTGTGCCACAGAATCAGTACAGACCTGCAACAGCCCACGCCCTGTCCACACCTCTGGAGAAAATGCCCAAGAATCTGGACTTCATGGGGGGCAGGCTTCCAGACCTCGGTGAGAGTAGAGGGAGTGCTGGAAGTTCAGAATTGCAGGTAGAGAATATATACAGTTTTATACCTGGCAGGAGAGTGCCATAGCACCCTAGTAGGGGAACGAGGTCTGGTTTTTAGAGGGTCTCTCCCATGGGATAAAATGGGAGGATGTTTGAACTCTGCTCTCTTATTTGTAGAAAATATACTGTGAGCCATTCTCATGGGGGAGGGGACTCCCATCCGCTTGGCGATGGATTTTGTACCTTTTGTTTGTATCCTTGGTGTTGCAGCTTGCCTCAGCAGGGTTGATGTGCGTTCTTCAACCTTCTCTCTTGGCTCAGCTCCAAACCATCAGCTTACTTCCTAAATTTCTGTTCTTTAACTCTCCTTCTGGATGGGAGCCTCTGTGGAAAGCTGGCTTCAGTTGGCCATCTTACCTTCACCCCAGGATAGTAGTTTTAAATTCGATCATGTTCACTGATAATGACATACGTGTAAATTATTTAATCAGTCCAGGTAAGTTTGGAGATTGTCGGATAGGATTAAAAAAAAAATCAAAATTCAATTAGGTGCTTTCTATAAGAAATCCATTTAAAATGCAAAGACAAACATGTTAAAAAAATAATTCATACCTACTAACCAAAAGAAAGCTGGAAGGGACATATTAATATCAGATAAAATAGACTTCAGGAAAAGGGATATTACCAGAGATAAGTAGGAACGCTTCCTAATAAAGGAGTTTGCTTATTAAAAAGCCCTAACAATCTGAATGTGTGCGGACTTATAAAACAGCTCCAAAATTCATGAAGAAAATTGATAGTACTGAAAGGAGAAATTAACAAATCCAAAGGTATAGTTGTAGATATCAAGTCTTTTGTTTGAGTAATTGATAAAAACAGGAAATCAGTAATGATATAAAAAGTATGAACAATGGAACTAATGAACTTGACTTAAATGTTATTTATAGAACACTTTATACAATAGCAGATTACATATTCTTTTCAAGTGCACATAGAATATTTATCAAGACAGATCATGTTAATTGAAAAGGATCAAAATCATACAGAGTATGTTTTCTGATTAGAATGGAATTAAATTTAGAAATCAAGAACAAAAGAAATCTGGAGTAGTCCCCAATATGAGGAAACTAAATGACACACATAATTCATAGATTAAAATAGAAATCACAAGAGAAATTAGAAAATATTTTCAACTAAATTAAAATGAAACATAAGACATCAAAATTGTTTTTAAAAAAGTGCTTAGAGGAAAATTTACATGTTTAAAAAGGCCCAAAAGCCATGTGTAAATTTCCATTTTAAAAAGTTTTAAAAAAGAACAAGTTAAGCCCAAAGTAGAAGAGAAGAAATCATTGTAATGAGAAATGGCTAAACAATACAGAAAACATGAGTCAAGAACCTTTTTCTTCTTTCAACAGGTAATTAAAATTAGTAGACCTTTACTTAGATTGATTAAGAGAAAGAGATACAAATTACTAATATTTGTTATAAAATTGGGGACATCTGTATGGATCCTATACATATTTGAAAGGATAAAATTAAACATTATTGTTATTGATGTAATAACAATGTTAATATATAGGACAACATATATGAAATAGACAAATTTCTTGAAAGATACGTATTACCAAAAATGACTCAAAAAGAAATATAAAATATGAATATCCCTATCTGGCATTAGTAGTGAAATCCATTAAATATCTAAGGAATGAAAACATAGCAGTTTTACACAAACCTTTTTGGAAAATAGGGAAGAGAAAACTGTTCAACCCATTTTACAAGTATTACCCTGACCCCATAAACCAGACAAAAACATGAGACCAATATCCCTTATGAATAAACAATTTGCAATTGCATTATCTCCGTAGATGGCACTAAGCTGATGTAGAACAACCAATGAATCATGAGTCAGCACCTCTTTTCACTTCCTCTCACTCTTAACAACTCTTGTGATTACACTGGGCCATCACTGTTATCTCTGGCCTCCCATGAGACCAGACTTCCAGGTCCTTCTCTCGATTCTTCCAATGAGTTTGAGGTGCTTACAAGGGGCTTCAACCTTGACTTTACCACCTAGTCCTAGAGTTTCTTTTGTGTCTTGGGATTCGAACATAGAGGAAAAAAAAAAGAGTTCAATGAAGAAGTTTTTATTCCCAGTAATTGATCCAGACAATAACTCATTTTAAAAGAAATTTTAAAAATAAGATGAAGAAGGTGTTCACGGAGACAAAGGGGAAGCTGACCCCTTCAACAATAGTGTTTTGAAATACCATGAAAATGAAAATCAGAATTGAGGAGCAGGAGTTTATATGGAGGAAAACCAACAAACAGCACACAATGTACTGTGGTCATGTCCACAGGTTGCTGGAAAATGAGGGAAATCAGTGACACCATTTTGAAGGAAGAAGTGGTTCACAATCTGTATTGTGCTGTTATGAATTTCCAACAACTTGATGGCTTAAAATAGCACACATTTATTTTCTTGCCATTCCAGAAGTCAGAAATCCAAAATAGGTTTCCCTGATCTAAAATCAAGGACAAGCAAGGTGCCCGCTTTCTGGTTCTCTAGGGAGGATCCATTTCCTCGCCTTTTCTCAATGCTGAAGGTGGCCTCCTTGTCTGGCCAATGGCTCCTTTTTTTTTTTTTGAGACAGAATGTCACTACATTGCCCCCTCCATAGAGTGCCGTGGCATCACAGCTAATAGCAACCTCAAACTCTTGGGCTTAAGTGATTCTCTTGCCTCACCCTCCCGAGTAGCTGAGACTACAGGCACCTGCCACAATGCCCAGCTATTTTGTTGTTGTTGTTGTTGTTGTCATTGTTGTTCAGCAGGCTTGAGACAGGTTTGAACCTACTAGCCCTGGAGTATGTGGCTGGCACCCTAACCGCTGAGCTACGGGCTATAGATAGTCAGCTGACCTTTTCTCCTGCTGTGCCTCCTGACTGTTTGTGTTGTCACATGCCCTCTTCTTGCCGCCGCTCATTCTAAAGACTGTTGTGATTACCACTGGGCCACCTGCATAATCCAGGATCATCTCCCCATCTCAAAATCCCCAATTTAATCACATCTACAAAGTCCCTTTTGCTATGAAGAAACCTATTCACAGGTTCCAGGGATTAGGATGTGGATATCTTTAAGAGCCATTATTCTGCCTTCTACACAATTCATTCCAGAATTTTCAATGAAAGTGGGATTTAAAAAATTACAAATTAAGAGACATATACATGAAACTTTTTGTGTATGTGGATGAAAGAAAACATAGTATTTTGCCACATATGATGCACAGTCACATTTTTGGCCCAAACTTTCAGGACAAAAAAATTTTTTGTTTTAATTTTCTTTTCTTTCTTTCTTTTTTTTTTTTTTTTTGAGACTGAGTCTCACTTTGTTGCCCTTGGCAGAGTGCTTTTGTGTCATAACTCACAGCAACCTCAAACTCTTGGGCACAAATGATCCTCTTGTCTCAGCCTCCCAAGTAGCTGGGATTATAGGCACCCTCCACAACACCTGGCTAGTTTTTTTCTATTTTTAGTAGAGATGAAGTCTTGTTCTTGCTTAGGCTGGTCTTGAACTCCTGAGCTCAAGCAGTCCACCTGCCTTGGCTTCCCAGAGTGCTAGGATTACAGGAGTGAGCCTTGTATTAATTTTTTAATTCAAATTTATATTTGTTTATATTTAAGTACTTATTTTTTGTATCATAAAGGAATTTTAGCATTTATTTTTCAATGTGGTACAAGAAACTTTGTGTAACAAATAATTACAAAACATAAGAACAGATGCAAGACATTAGAAATTGTATGTACTGGTAATAAATTTATGGCATTTATTTACCCATGATACAAAGCCAAGAGCTCTTTGTCACTGTCCATATCAGAAGTATTGTCTTTCTTAATTTCTACATTACTGATGTCTTCTGAAGAGTCACATTCCTCATTGCAGTACATTTTATCATTCTCAATTCTACCCAGAGCATTGCTAATGCCACATTTTAAAAACAATTTCACAACCATTTCCTTCTTGACACTGTTCCATGATCTTAGAATCCAATCATGAACCTGAGTGACGGATGCTTTCTTGATTCTGCCTGTAGGTGTTAAATTATTATAGACCACATCCATGACGTCCACTCTTTCTTCATTAGGGCCTTAAAGGGCATCCTTACTAATACATCAAGAGGAAGGCCCACATTATACAAAGTGCAAAAGTAATCACAGTGGGCTTGAAAACCCAACTTGCTGTGCTACTTGGTGGGCTGGTTAGCAAGTTGGAGTTTCAAGTCCACTGTGATTGCTTTTGCAGTTTGTATAATGTGGACTTTCATTCCAAGTTGATCCTAAGTTCAACAAGATCAATTACCATATTCCAGGGCATTGTTTTGCATTTTGATATCATTATTGCTTTCTAGAGTTATACTTTTAATGCATAAGCATAAATAAAAGAATGAAAACCATTTTTGTAGGTACAGAATTAGTATTACTCATGTGTAACACACATCCTTATTTTTCCTTCAAAAATTTGGGCAAAATATGTGCATTATACTTGGGAAAATATGGTATTTTGGAATATGATCTGTGTTGACCAAAAGAGGAAGAGAGTTAAACATAGTTCTTTCTTTGTACTGGGTCAGGAGGTGCCTGGACAGATGCCCAGGAGTGATGAGGGCTGTAAATGGACTGGCAGGAAAGTAAACATGGGCAGAAAGCAAAGGACAGGCTTTCCAAGGGAAGGATGGTATGGCAGAGACACATGGTTGTGGATATAGTCACAGTGCTGGGTGATGGTTTTTTTGTTTTGTTTTGTTTTGTTTTTTTGTCTTTATTATTAAATCATAGCTGTGTACAATAGTGCAATCAAGGG